>CM021247.1:17326049-17458021 GCA_010577795.1 Isatis tinctoria | reverse complement strand
AGAGTTTACTTTGTGTCCTACGTTTCGCACTATTTGCCTATGCGAAGCGCTAGTGAAAGTGAACTAATCAGAACATCGTCTCGAGCGCTTCCTGCAGGATCGCGGGATGCAGGTTACGCCCTTCGGATGTTAATCCGGAAATTTGTATAGCGCGGTAGTCTTATCCTCTGCGGGATGTTGAGAGAACCATGGTTTAAAAAGATAGTCTTGTTGTGGCCAGCAACAGACGGATTTGTTGGAGAGGACTTAAGTATTTGGGAGAAATATCTTTGATCGGTTGGTGGTCGTGGATAAGTTACGAGATGCTAAGTCTCGATATTTATCCGATTTTAAGTTTGAGTTAAAGATGTGTTATGAGATACTAAGTCTCAATGTTCATTTTCCTCGGGTTTTCCGGATCAAGTTTCGAGATGCTGAGTCTCGATGTCTGTCGGAATGGTGTTTTCGGAAACTTTTTCAAATTTAGGATGTGTTATGAGATGCTAAGTCCCAATGTCCATCTCCTTGATTTGTTTGCGAAAATTTGGGAGTATGTATATACGGACCCACTCCCCCCCTTTTTTTAAGGAGAGGGGCAACTGAACTCGTTTTTTAAGCGAGCTGCCTACGTACCCTTCGCGAAAAGGGATCAAGTCACCCGTAGTTCCGTTTTTTTTTGTTTTTTTGTTTTTGTGGTAAGAAGACGGTTAAGTCTTGGTCATGGAATCTTCGGTTGTAGCTTCGACGGTTTCTGAGGTCTTTTCCTTTGCAGTTTTCGTCTCTTCTTGGTTTGTTTCCGTGGGCGGAACCTCCGTTTTCTCGAACTGTTCGGTTCTGCTTACTTTCTTTCCTGGTTCAGGGACTTCGTCTTCGTTCTTCCTCTTCGGGTTCTCTCTCCGTGGGATGGTCGGATTCCGGAGCTTGTGTTCCGCCAGAAAACAGATCTGAGCCTCCTTCTGATTTCCCCAAACGGTCTTGATTCCGTTTGGTGTCGGAAACTTCAGGCAGAGGTGGTATTTTGATGGGATCGCTCGCATTGAATTGATCCAGGGAGTTCCCATTATCACGTTATAGATTGCGGGGTGGTTTGCCACCACGAAGTTAACGATTTTCGTGATTCCACCGGCACGAACCGGGAGCTGGATTGATCGATCCGTCATTGTGACTTCGCCAGAGAATCTGGTGAGCGACCTCGGATTGGGCTTTATCATTGACGGATCCACTTTCATCCTTTGAAGTGTCTCCCGAAAAATGACGTCCACCGAACTTCCGGTGTCGATCAAGACCCGGGAGACGACATGGTCATTGATGTGAGGTTGGTCAAGGCCTTCAGCGTCTTTTTCGTGGAAGGCGATCCAGTCGTCGTTTTCGGTGATCGGCTCCCGCGGGTTCGACTCCTTGTCTCCTCTTCTTAGGAACGCCTTTAACGAGGCCACTGTGTCTCGACAATACTGAGATCCTCCGATGATCATGCGGATTCTCCTGTGATTGGCGGCGGAGTCGTCTCCGTTTGGTCTCCTTCCCCATTTGGGGGTATCTTCGTCGGGCCTTTCGGGACGTTCCTGGTTAGGTCGTCCGTCCGGGGCGCCGACGGCTTCTTTGATAACTCCGAGACTCTCGAGGGTTACCCCGTTTCCGAGCTCCCCGGCTAATAGCTTTGTCGCGAGCCTTCTTCCGACAGTCCTGCAGTTTTCGGTTGAGTGGCCCTTTGTCTTGTGGAAGGTACAAAAGGCGTTCTCGTCGAATCCTGGTCGGGTCCAAGTATTCAACAGTCCTTTGTTTCGCTCATCATACGGTCTCTCCGTGTTTATTTGGTAGTTATGCGCTCCGCCTGGGTTGGGTTCCTCATCTCGGATGCTTCGCTTACTTCTTCTCTCGTTTGGAAAGTTACAAGGTTGCACCGTGCCTTTGGCGACCAATTTTGATGATTGGTGCTTTCCGGCTGGGACCCTCATTTCTTCCTCGTAGATGACGAAGTTGGAAGCACGGTGGAGAGCATCTTGAATGGTTACCGGTGGGTTCACGGTAATCTCCTTTCGGAAGTTTGAGGTCTTCAGCAAGGACTTCTTCAGGGCGTTGATCGCGGCACTGTTGCTTAGGCCGTCAATCTTCGAAACAATCATCTTAAACCTTTCGATGAAATCTCGAAGACTTTCTTCGGGCTCCTGAGACAGCGAGTAGAGGTCCGCGTCGGATGTTGACTGTCTTATGAACAGTGAGTAATGCTTAAGAAAAGCTGCCGACAATCGGTCGAAACCGTCGATCGAGTCCCTTTCTAGCCTCGAGAACCACGACAGGGCTGATCCTTTCAGATGTTCCACGAAGAGGAGGCAGAATCCGGCGCCTCTTTCTTCGGGTTTGAATCTAGCCCGTCCCATAGCGATGTGGAAGGCTGTCATGTGGGCCTTTGGATCGGTCGTCCCGTCGTAAAAAGGGATTCAGATTTTTCCCGGGTCAGAAAGTCTAACGCTTGTGATCCTTGAAGTGAACGGGATCTTTTCCCAGGGCTGCACTTGTCGCTTTATGGACTTGCGACCTTACCTCCTTCATCTGACTTGTGGTGAGTTCCAAATGGTCACAGAGCTCGTCCAACTCGTCCCTTTGGCTAGCGGATCGGTTAGCTCGGGCCTCTCGTTCCGCCTTTTCCTGCTCTTCAATCCATCGGAGCTCTTCCTCATCCGCGTTTAGACCTCCAGTTTCGTCGTCGGTTTCGCTTTCCTGCCTGTCGTCTCCGTTTGCGGTGTCTCTCGGGTTTTCACCGTTGGTCACCGTGGAAGTTGGCCGTTCGGCGGTTCGCCTAGCGGCGCTTTTCGGGTGCAGCAGAGGTGGTGGCGATGGTTCTCTCCTTGTTCCGATTGGGGTCTGCTCATCGGGATTCTGACGGCCCGGGGGATCCGCTCGCGGGGTGAAGATAAGGCGTCTTGCTTCGAAAGCCCGGGGGCCACGCGTCAACTCCTGGGAAGCTGCTCTTTCCTGCGCGGCCGTTCTTTCTTGTCTGTTTTGCCGTTCTGCGATTTCGGCTACCATGTTCCTCAGCTCGGTGATCGCCGCGATCTTTGGGGCGGCGTTGGCTGTGTCCGTGATGATCGGGTCGATCGGCATTCCGAATCGGGGAGCGCACTGGCGGAGGTCCCAGTTATCCCGATCGCTCCGTCGGCGGATGTCTCGGCGGCAGTTGCTCCGGTCCCGGCCGCCGATGTGCCGGTGGCTGGAATTCTCGTTCCGGTCGTTCCCGTGGCGGCTGCGGCCGGTTGGTTGGTGATATCGTCGGTTCTTCTGGTCATCGTCTTCGTTTCGTATCCTTTTCGTTCTTAGGGTTAAGAATATTTCTCGTCCCCACAGACGGCGCCAAACTGTGAGAGGCGAAACTCACACTGTCAAAACTTATATTTAGTGGGGGCTCGAAAATTCTATTTATAAAGAACTAAAGGACCGAAAATGCAAAAGAGAGATTTTTATTGATATTTTCCGAAGGTACAAGGGAAATTAGCAAAAGCTGAATAGTCTTAAATTGCTAAAATTCCTAATACTCTGACTTGGGATGCCTCTAACCCTTACATGAGCGTACATATATATACTGACAATCCTAAGAGGCTAAGACTTCAGATTTCTGATGTGGGACCTTGTCTTTCCTTCCCAGCCGCCGACCTAAGCTTTTTGGGCCCGATATCCGGCCTGAGAGTCTTCAGTGATCTATCCGCGCATTCTGACCCAAATCCGGCCCGCCGATGAATAGTGAACCATGAATAGTAAACCGATGAATAGTAAACCGATGAATAGTAATCCGAATCTCGGTTGAGGCTCAATTCGATTTTTCGGTTAACTTTGTCTCGGGATAAATAGTGTTTTTCAACGATTTTTCCCGCGTGAACAATGAAAATCAACCATATCGGAGCTAGCTTGCATGAAAGCATCAATGAGAGGTGTAGAGTTGTCGTGTGTTAACCAACTCAACATTCCCCAACCAGCTACTTCTTTCGCATTGAACTTCTCTTCGGCATTACGATTCCCAGTTCCTAGGGAAAGCACAAGAAACCTTCCGTAATCATTTGGCCTTATTGGGAAATAGTCACTGCTCCCTCTAGTTCTATCTTTTGTCACCTCTCCAATGGCCACCAAAGCCTATACTTGACATATAACAAGTATATGATATGTATATATTATTCAAAATTGCTGAAGACAATCGGGATGGATGTAATTTGAAATTCTATATAATGAAATTTAGGGTCAGATACCCTATCTATAGGGTAAAAAAATAAAAAATAGGGGTCAGATATTTTTTTCATTGTCTTGCAAACTTTTTAATATTCTTATCACTAGAAGAGCTGCTAACCCCGCGCATGCGAGGGGTGGTGTTCTGTTAGTCATATGTTTATTTTCTTCTTAGTATATTTTTAGAATAAAATTACGCAGTCCAGAATATTTTAATATCTACATATATTACTAATATTTTAATAATGATTACTAATACGTAGATTACATATCATTATTATTATAATATTAGTAATCTACGTAAATATCCATTGAACATAATATTTTTTCGATATACAAAAGAAAAAAAAATGATTGAACACATTCAAACTATAAAGATATATCGAAAACGACAATTTAAGTATGGGATTCTTATAATTTATTTATTTTGGTTTTTTTTTCTGTGAAATGTGGAATATGTTGTTTTTCTTTGTTTTCTGCATTTTACAAACTAAAAGTAAAAAACAAAATATTATTTATGTTTGGGTTTTTTTAATTTTTATTTGTCATTGTCTGTTTACAAAAAATATAGATACAGACCATGTTCTCTATTATTTATGTTTGAATCATTATTAACTCTTTAATTTACGTACCCTGTTCTCTTTTGTTGTTTCTTCGTTATTTACTCAAGTTTCTGCAGAATGAATACAATAATCATATTACAGTCTGATTTATTGTTCAATTTCCTTTTTGTTTTTTTTTTCCTGTGAAACGTTTGCTCCTCTCTCGCTTTTTCTACATTTTTAAAGCAAATACTTTTCTAAAATGTATTCTGTTACGCAACCGATTACAAAATACCATAGCGAGATTTTCCAAAATAATATTTTAGTTCTGTAAAAATCCAATTCATTAAACACTTTTATACATATATGCACATATATATTTGTTTATAAAGAACTTAAATATAATTAATATGTATTTAATTCATTTCTGAATTCAGGCGCCCTAAAATCTTCCTGTCATACACATATTTTTATACGTCTTGACTATATTTATTAGATAGCAAATGATGAGAGCATGTACAATTCGGAAATCTTGAAAATTGTTATCACCTACAAATGGAATTGGAGCCGCAAGTGTTTGATTACTTATTAATTACTCGAAGTGTAAACTTATATGAAAATAAAAGCAATGAAAAAGAGACGAATCTGAAGTCTTTGAAAACTGAAACGGATGAAACATGTGGAGCGAAAAATCTTTTACCATGGCGTCGTCCTTTCGTGGCTTTTACTGATCAGGATAACAACTCTCTGCTTAACAACATTGAGTAGAGTTAGGTTTCTGAAGACCATGTGGTCTCAAGAAGCTCGTGTAAGATACTAACTTATTCATTCAGCTATGAGAGAATACACGAAGGGAGGTATTATTGCTCTGCAATTATCAACATAAAAGAAAGTAAGCTGGCACTGAGTCTTTGAGATTTTGGATCCATTTGTGTTTAACTATTTTGTTTTGAAAAAAGGGTGGTTGCAACACCGGAGGAGGTGCTCAAGAATGTTTGAATACTTGTGAAGAAGTCTGCCTTGTGCCAGAAACTGGTCAAATTTGACCTGAACCAAACAGAAAAGAAGGTTATGCATTTACCAACACATCATCAATCCCTAAAACAGATTACGATTAAGTTTTTTAATTGTGCTTGAAGCCTTGGAATGATAACACTTACTTTAGATCTCTTGAAAAGGGATGTATAGAAGTCACTTTCTGCTTCAGATTGTTCACATTCAATAACTTGAAGCTCGGTTGGTGCAAGTTCAAGAAGTAAACTGAAAGTTTACAGAAAACGTAGAGGAAAATTTAGCATAAGTCCAGCAAAAGAAGAGAAAAAATGATTTTAACAGTGAAGAGTATCTACCTTCCTTCTTTGACCCTTGTCTCCTTTCTTCTTCTCAGCATCAATGGCCTCAAAATCTCCTTGATTAGCTTCGGTACCCTTGGATTGCCATTTTCATAACGCTTCTAAATCATCTTACTCCACCTATATACACACACGTACATCAAGTATTGAAGTTAAATCAAAAGGAATTATACAAGAAAGGATTGCAAAATTTCAGATGGTATCTCATCATACAGAGCCCAATTGCAGCATGGTTCAACATGAATAAAGCATAGAAGACTGTAAAAATTTGCAAGCCTGTTCTGCATCAAAGAGGTATAGAATCAGTAAGTGCGAAAAGAGTATAAACTCATATTATCTATTCACAAGCTGGTTTAATCTCTTACTTGTAAGGGTGTCCCTGTCAGACACCCTGCCGTGTGAAGACAACTCAAACTTAGCTTTAGAAGCTTGTGTTTTCCATGATTTAATCCTGTGAGCTTTCATCAAGGACAATCTTATACCAATCAATCCTCTGGAAAATACTGTTGGCCCTATCCTGCATGTCATGATTCTCAGAATTTAAGTTCGAGTAAACATATAAAAAAGAAAACAATATTTTGGGACTGAGTTTATACATCAATACTTTGAACTTACCTGCTTGTAAGCCGAGGTTAAAACACCGTAAGTTGTGAGGACCACATCATGACTCGATATCGCTTTCGCGTCTGGTGTCCTATGACCTCCGTAATAAACTAACACAGAGACTGTGTCAGGCTTCGAATGAGTTTCAAGCTCGTACTCGAGTGAATTTAAAATCCATGAGATTTTAATGGAAAAATACTATCAAAGAATTAAGAAGAACAGCTATTTAAGTCAAATCACCTTCCATTGGCTTAACAATTCCATGTGACAAACAATAAGAGTGCCTCGTTTTGCCTTAACACACGTTAGTGCGGTTTGACTCTCCTTGCTCTTAGGTTTATTTCCATTAACATCTGCTGCTTCGTTTGCTGGGTAACCTCTGCCTGGCCGTGCAAGTATAAGTACAATTGTCATCACAGATTTTCCAAGCCCACATGGCATCTGCCAATATCTGCAAACAAAAAGTTATCTTATCAAATTTACATGCACAAAACTTCTGTCTAAAGTAAGAATACTCAGTGTGAAACATACTCCGCTTCTTGCCATTTGTGTACTTGTTTGCTTCACTGCTGAAGATGTTTACATAAATTGAAGGTGGCCTGCTGAATAAAATACATACAAATAAACGTTATAAGATCAGAAAATATAATATATTCTACAGTTGATTATAAACATTTGAGATAGTGCATACTCGTCACAGATACGATAAGCCTCCCACAGATTGATTTTAACGTGAAAGCTTTGTTAATAGCTATAGGTAGAATTTTGAATCTTTCTTTCCTTTTCTTACCAAAATATTAGGCTTTTAGTTCATATTTTTTCTTAGCAATGAGAATGTGCAGATAAATTCCGAGCAGATAATTGAAATATATCTATGATGCATTCAGCGGAAAGAAATGAAAAATCAAGCTTGTAGTTTTCGATATCAAAGAATCTTCAGTGAAATTTAAAAACTAAAATATTATTGCCAGTTAAGAAGATAATAAGGACAACAATTACCATCGACTCTGGCCTACAAAGAAGTAAGATGAAAAAAAACAGTGAGAATTGGTGAAATTTAGCACAAGCAAAACTGACCTCTCAGAGATCAAATTAACCAATACTCCTTAGACCAACCGCACAAACAGAAGTCAGAAATCTAATCAATCCTACATAAGCAGAAAACAGATGTCTAAGAGACATCCACGATGAACACTAAATACTAATATGAAACCAGAAACAAATAAAGGAGACGAATCTATTAAAAAAAAGGTAAAAAACTTACACTTCAACTTCTGAAGATTGGTGAGAATTTGATATTTCTGGGGATAAATTTATAGGGGAAATTGCCGAAAGTGAAAGGACTTCCATAGATTGGGTAATTAATCTGATTTAAGTCGAATGAAAGAGGACATGTGAAGAATCTCGGCGGTTAGTGGTGCCTAGACTTCAATGAAGGAGGGAAGATGAAGAAGCTCGGTGTCTAGATTGTCCTCGGCGGTAGAGGATGCAAAGGATAGTTCGATGATGAAGAGGAAGGTGACATTTTTTTGGGGCTTCTTGTAAACAGGTCCAAAATGGTTAATAAAACAGAAAACGTCTAAGCCCATGTGTGAAAAAAACTGGGCGACGTAGTCTTACGTTGCTCCGCGGATTTTCGGACACGTGGCAGTAGGATGTGTAAAGGGAGGAAAGTAGTTCTCTCATTATATGTAAGATATTTAAGATGAAAACAAAAACGCAAACCCAAACGAAAATTAAAAGTCTAGGCATACATGCTAGATTAAAATCATAAATAATTTAGTTATATTTGAATTGTTGTTAAGATACAAGTCCACAAATATAGATATTTATGTTTATGTTTATTCACATATATTAACAATCTAGGCCATGACATCCAAGTCCACAACTGTTGAATTTTATCATATAGAAACGATAGTACGCACGGCAACAATTTCATCTGAAGTAATTTACCGGGTTGTTAGCTGCAACTCCGTCGTCGATGAGATTGTGGGTGCAAATGGTTGCAGAAAAAAAATGCTAGAGGAATAAAATAGGTGGAATAAAAGTTAGTGGAATAGATTAGTTTTACGCTGAGTTATTCCTCTACCTTTTAGGAGAAAAACAATTTCTAGAGGAATTAAGCAGTTTTCTCATCCATTATGTGGGTCCCATTAATTTTCAGAGGAATAAGAATTCTACTTAAATGGTATACTTTTAGAGGAATGCAGAAGAATCACCAATTCCACTGATTTTTATTCCTCTATAATGACATTCATTTGCACCCTGTATTCTTTGACGTTTCCGGCTGAATCTTTAGTTTTGAAGAAATGGGCAGGCAGGTATGTAGGAGCTGCTGAAGTTGAGATGGCAATGTCTGCAAGGGTTGCGTTCTTCAGAGGATTTTTTTTCACCTACGAGATAGTCATCTATATTGTATCAAAGTTCTGTAAATCTTATATATATATTAAATTCATAGACACAAATAAGCTAAACAAACCTCGTAACTACTAAACATAGTAGGTTGAAGATGCTTGATATCGAACGTTGGAATAACAACATTGGTAAGTGTTTGATCCAACCTTGTTTCACCCAACTTGGCATGGATAAGTTGATGAAGGTATTCACCATCAGTCAAAGACTTTACCAAGTTTTTGGCAGCGGAGAATGGGAAATGCTCTTGAGGAAAGATTTTCGCACAGTTATCAAGATAGAACTGTTTAATCTCAGAGGCTGCAAACAAAGGTCGGCCTTCCTTGTTAGGAGCTGTGAGCATGGCTGTAACCAGACCACATGTGCTTGTTCCTGCCATTACATCAAAGTAGTCTGCAAGCCTTGCTTCTTGCCCATCCAATTTCTGTACATCAATGTGTATATAGAGTTAAAACATGTTAAGAATTGCACATCAAAATATGATAGTGCAAATTAGTATTCGGAAGATCATTACTAAAAATTTACAAAACAGAAATAAAATTGATAGATCGTTTTGATGACGCCGGCGTCAGCGGCTGCGTATGGCAGTCGTTTATTGCAGGCTGTTATTCGTTTCACAGTTGCTGAAGCCGACCGCCGCCGCCAGGTTCTTGTTTTTTTTTTAAGTTGCTGATGCCAGACGCCACACACTGCAGGTTGAGTCGATGTTCGTTTTGATGACGCTGCGGCTGTTTTCCATTTAATTTACAGCCGCTGACGCCGAACGTTCAAAATTTCGAGCAGCTGGCCGCAGCATTCATCCACCGTGTTTAGCCGCAGCCTTGTGCGGCATCAAAATGAACAACACGAGAGCCGCTGGTCGCAGCCGCTGACGCCGCGGTTCGGACTCGAGAAAAGCAAGGATAGTGGCAGGAATTATCCCTCTAATACCACCACCATCGATGCTGAGGATTGTGACTAAGTTTCCATAAGTCGGGGGTTGAAGAGGTGATTTCGGGCTCTCCATTTGCATCTAAGAAAAAGCAATGTATCTAAACTATAAAAGATGTAAACTTTTATTGTGAGATATTGTGACTGGTTATTTGATTGTGAGATATTAGGAAGGGCTAATAAGCTCTATGTTTACATTAGACACAAGGGACAGCTGAACCAAAGTCCAACTAAGTCTCCCTTCTTAGGATATTCACTTGTCCAAGTAACTTGTAGCTCCGTCTCGTCTGTTTGGAGGTCCAATCTTATTGGTTCTTGATTGCATACAACATGCATGGACTTTTCGTGAACCTCTTTTCTTCTTCCCCTTAAGACCCAGGCCCGGCCCAGAGGACAAGCGGGCTAAGCCATGGCTTAGGACCACCAATTTTTGAAAAAAATTTGGGCCACATTTTGGGCCACATTTTGTTTTAAATACTATTATTCCTTTTAACCTTTGGGCCACATTTTTATTCAAAATTTTTTTGGACAATTTATAATGAATTATAATTTTTTTGGATTTGGACCACCAATTTTATTGGACCGGGCCTGTTAAGACCATGTCAACCCATCTAAAACCTAACTACAATATTTTATTGTTAAAAAGAAAAACTTACGGGTTCTTGGAGTTGTGGTGTTTCCATATCACTTGAATACGTTTTCTATGAACACATCTAGAGCTTTCTTTTAGACTTCCAGTCACCCAGATATAATATATTTGCTTACTATACTGCAACAGTGAATTTTGGTAAACTACGAAAGCATGGTCAACCGGTCGCCAGGGGGACCTTTAATTCTCATTTTATATGGGGTAAAGACAGCTGAGTCAGAGGAGTTTCAAAAGATCAAAGGTGGCGACAAATAAAAAGTTACAAAATATATCTTCTCTGCGTAAAAAGTCATTACGGTTACAGCCGCCACTCATTACCAATCTCATCAATTCAACTCTCTTACATCGTTGAAGGAAGTACATACATTACTTATCTATTATAGTAGGAGAAGATCTGCGTATACATGCGGGTGCTTTTTTGTTTAAAGCCATGAATATTTTGTGGTTTTTAAAAGAGTTTTCGGTTTTTGTTATGAACCGTTTGGTTTAATGGACTCAATATAGACCGACCCATATAAATGTTATTAACATAACCGGTCCTTAGGATATTTAGATGTTTTCTTTATATACAAGAAATAGGTTTATGGAATATTACCATATTGATCCTTATGTAAACCTATATATAAAGACCCTTTGGTCTCATTAATAAAATAACAATTCACAGCACGAGAGCTCCTAAACCCTAAACAGCCACTGAAACTTTAAAGAGTCATATCTTTCAAACCGTGAGAAACCAGAAGGCGATCTAGATATCAAATCGAAGCCCCCGACGAGGCAAATATACCGGTGAAAACCGTTTGTCGATCTGACATCGGACGCGCTCTCACGCATGCATACAGTGCATGACGATCTACCAAATAAACTAGATCCAATTTTCTCCTTCTTCAACCAACAGCCTCTCCAGCTTTTGGTGATCAATCCTTGGCGTTTGTAGCGGTAACTGAGGTCTATTAGCTCCCTGTTTCATAAGCCAGCCAAACATCCAAATGGTGTTAAGGTAAACTCCTATGCTAAGAACAAGAGCAAAATCGAATTTGAACTAAGAATAAAGAAACCCTAAAATCAATCTCTCTCTAGAACTTGTTTGTTCATGTTTAAACCAAAATCTGAACTTGAACCTAAGCTAAGGATATGACCTAGAATCGATTTGTATGTTTAAACATGTTTGATCTTTTGAAAAACACCAAAATCGAATTTGACCTAAGTTATATGAAACCTTTAAAATCGGTTGCTTGATAGAACTTGTTTGAGATTATCTTGATGAACTTGTTTGCATGAACTTGATCATCATCTCTGAAAATCGATTGCTTGTATCCATGAGTTGAGTTGTTAGATCATCTTGTTTAATCCTTGATTGTTTTTGAAAAGAAGAAAAAAAACCCTAAAAAAAAAATCGGCCATGAGAAAGAGAAGAAGAAAATTTGTTTTAGCCTAAACCCTAATCCTAATCCAAATAGGAAATTTCTAATCCCTTCCTTTTAGGAAAAAGGAAAGTTTTAGAAATATCCTTTTCCCTTTAAGGAATTATCCTTTTAATTGTTTTTCTTTTCTTAAAGGTCAAAGATTAACTCAGCATCCGGGGACTGGCACGGAGAAACAGGAGAGCATACCAAGTAGCTGTTGAGAACGGCAGCAGCCCGATCGTAGGAGCCGGCCCAACCTCCTCCTTTGAGCCGCTCTAATGATGCCTCCAGCTCTCCTTCTTCCTCCTTGACCTTGGACTTCCCAGACTTAATGTCCCGGACTAGATCAAGGTTCGAGCTGACCTCAGTCAAGGCAGTCTCCCCATATTTCGCCTGACGCATCGGCGCGAGAGCAGCTTTAGCACCCTCAATTCGGAGACGGTACTTCTCCACCAACTTCCAGCGGCTTTGCTTAAGCGCCAGATCCATCTTCCGCTCAGCCTCCGCGAGCGCCTTCTTGAGCTCCTTTTGCGATCTCTTCTCCGCATTCCGAAGCTTGACTTCCAGGGCCTTGATCTTTTTGTCCTACTTTCGGGACTCTTTCTCTGAGGCCTCTAAGGCAACCTGGGTCACATGAGCTCGAGTGGCGACCTGAATCAAAGAAAATCAAATATCAGCAAAGACCAAACTGCGTCAAAACAAATCTAAAGGAAGAAAGAGTTACCATCATAAGGCCAGAGGATAAGTCTCCTTAAGCCACCGAACGATCGAACGGAACAGCGGAGGCCGGAGCCAACGCTCCGAAGTAGTCCACGACCTTCACGGACTCAGCTGGTTCTCCTCCCGCCGCCTTGCGAGCGTCAAAAAGGAGACTAGGGTCAGACGCATCGACCGTCCGAGCCACTTTGCCCTTCCTCGGACGATCTGGGCTGTTGGAAGCTCCCTTCCCTTTATCAGCTACAGCAGCGCAACCAGAGCCCTGGGGAGCGACTATCTGTCCCTCAGGCAAGCCACCACCTTGGAAAGCGCCCTTCTAAAATATCTTTCGCGTCCAGAAAATGGTGCCAGAGATCAGGACACTCCCAATCGATCTTCTTCTTGTCAACTTCCACAACGATATCCTCAAATCCAGAAACTCTAGGAGCAAAGGGATCACGAACTGAAAGAAGAGAAGAAAAGATGAAAAGTTGTGAGAAATGAAGTTATGAAGAATGAAACAAAGGAATGAAGGCTATTTATAGAGACAATTCACAAAAAGACGAAATGCTTACGTGGCAAACTCCACTCGGTCCTAACCGAGCCGCCAAAGCCAGAACCAACCGTGAGCGGGCTGTGTTTCACGTAGAAAAACTGATCCCGCGAAGCCTTACAGTTACTCCGAAGGCCGGTATAGAAACGCTTCACATGCTTCCGAACGTTGACCGAGCAGAAGAAATCCGATTTAGGAATTTTCCTCAACGAAAAGAAATTCCGTACGAGATCGCCCTCCAACTTGATCCCGCATTCGGCACAACGGACCACGAGTCCCATCAAAATCCTCATAGCGGATGGGACAAGTTGAGAGATTGCAACCCCATATAACTCGAGAAATTCGAAGATAGCTCCTGTGATCGGGAACCAGAGGAAAGCTTCGTAAAACATCGACTCGTACATGGCGAAATATCCCTCTGGCGCCTTGTTCATCCTATCCCCATCTTTTGGGAGACTGAACTTAATCTTGTCCGAAATCCGGAAGTCGTATCTGAGCTCGGCCAGTGAGTCCCGATCACTCATAGTGGGTCCATGCTTGAATCCCTCGGATATCGATATGTAACTCGAAGATGGTCCAGGCTTCTTAAACCGCCAAGCAAAAATATCTTCACCCCAATAGGCTTTAGCTTCTCCGGGAGAACGACACACGGACTTCACGTCCGGGTGCACAAAGATAGGCACCTCCGGTTGATCCGATCCGACTTCTTCCCCAGACATGGCCGAGTCGTCACCTGTCTCTGGCCAAACACGATGATGCTCGGAAGCGACCAGAGATCGGGACGGCCATGCACGCCATCCGCCGTTGTCCTCAACATGTTGAGGAGGAGTCCAAGCGCCACGTGCTATACTCGTCCTCGGCGAGACGCCGTCATTTTCAACTCGAGAAGAACCGGACGCCCTCGCTAAGACACCTCCAGAGCCAAGCGCCCATCTTGATACCGCTGCTATGCCAGCCACCCTCTTGGGAGTGTTCTTAGAGCCAGCCGCCCTCTTCGAACCAGATACTCTACTCGTCGAACTCCCGGCCGCCGGCTCAGGTATGCTTTCATTCCCAGCCGCCGTCTCAGGTATGTCCTCATTCCCGTCCGCCGTTTCGGGCGCCCATTGAGGAACTTTAGCAAAACCGAGCGCTCCTTGAGAATTGCTAGGACCAGCCGCCCACTGAGGACCACCTTCGGGACCGGACGCCGCTTGTGGAATGGCATTTTCTCCAGCCGCCAACAGATCTTCCACAAGTACCGCATCCTGCTCCGCGGACATAAAATCAAACTCAAACTGATCGTTCATGATTGCATCGAAGTTGAGTTCGAAAGGAGAACCTCCTTCACCAGCCATCGCTAAAGAAAAGATTTTCAAAGGAGAGACTTGAAGAAGAAAGCTTGAAAAAAGAAGGGAGTGTGAAAAAATGAATGAAGCCACTCCTTTGATATAGCAAACATGGCACAAATTTCCATGATGGACTATGCTCTGACAAGATACTAAAGAGAAGCAGACGAACGGACGAACGGAAAAACTCATTGCCGTCCCGTTTCAGTCAATCCTGATATAACTCTCAGCTCGAAGCTCCTTGCTCCAAACCACAAAAGCAAAGAGCTGGGGGCTAACTGTTGGGTCGAAATCCCCTCCTCGAAGATTGACGGAACGAGAAGTCAAGATCGAGATCAAATGGAATAAGGCCAGCCGCCGGGTCTTCTTTCACCCACGGCCGGAGGCTGGGATGAAGCCAGCCGCCGGGTCTTCCTTCACCCACGGCCGGCGGCTGGGATGAGGCCAGCCGCCGGGTCCTCTCGATCCATCAAGCGGCGGCTGGGATAAGGCCAGCCGCCGGGTCCTCTCGATCCATCACCCGGCGGCTGGGATGAGGCCAGCCGCCGGGTCTTCCTTCACCCACGGCCGGCGGCTGGGATGAGGCCAGCCGTCGGGTCTTCTTGATCCATTAACCGGCGGCTGGGATAAGGCCAGCCGCCGGGTCCTCTTGATCCATCAACCGGCCGCCAGGTCCCAGCCGCCGGGTCTTCATGATATACCAACAGGCGGCTGGGATAAGGACAGCCGTCGGGTCTTCATCTTTTACTCACGATCATTTCTCAGTCAAGTCTCATTATCCGAACATCGTCCAGTCGACCGACCGTCAAACATAACTCTAAGCCCGAACCAACTCGAAAACTATCCGTTTGCATGTCCTGATTCCAAAAACGACCATAAACATTCCCCGAAAGACCGTGACGAACGTTCAGCCGTCCATGGACCAGTCGCCGAGCACACGGGCCAAAGGAACCGGCGGCTGGTCATCAATACCGAAACCGGCGGCTGGAAGTTCAAACAAAAACGGGCGGTTCAAATCTTAGAAGTCGTAAAACGCTCGGAACACTGTTCACGCGGGAAAAACCGTTGAAAAACACTATTCATCGCGAGACAAAGTTAACCAAAAAATAGAATTGAGCCTAAACCGAGATTCGGATTACTATTCATCGGTTTACTATTCACGGTTCACTATTCATCGGCGGGCCGGATTTGGGTCAGAATGCGCGGATGTATCACGGAAGACTCTCGGGCCGGATATCGGGCCCAAAAAGCTTAGGTCGGCGGCTGGGAAGGAAAGACAAGGTCCCACATCGGAAATCTGAAGTCTTAGCCTCTTTGGATTGTCAGTATATATATGTACGCTCATGTAAGGGTTAGAGGCATCCCAAGTCCGAGTATTAGGAGTTTTAGCAATTTAAGACTATTCGGCTTTTGCTAATTTCCCTTGTACCTTCGGAAAATATCAATAAAAATCTCTCTTTTGCATTTTCGGTCCTTTAGTTCTTTATAAATAGAATTTTCGAGCCCCCACTAAATATAAGTTTTGACAGTGTGAGTTTCGGCTCTCACAGTTTGGCGCCGTCTGTGGGGACGAGAAATATTCTTAACCCTAAGAACGAAAAGGATACAAAACGAAGACGATGACCAGAAGAACCGACGATATCACCAACCAACCGGCCGCAGCTGCCACGGGAACGACCGGAACGAGAATTCCAGCAATCGGCACATCGGTGGCCGGGACCGGAGCAACTGCCGCAGGGACATCCACCGACGGAGCGATCGGGATAACCGGGACCTCCGCCAGTGCGCTCACCCGATTTGGAATGTCGATCGAGGACCCGATCATCACGGACACAGCCAACGCCGCCCCAGAGATCGCGGAGATCACCGAGCTGAGCAACATGGTAGCCGAAATCGCAGAACGGCAAAACAGACAAGAAAGAACGGCCGCGCAGGAAAGAGCAGCTTCCTAGGAGCTGACGCGTGGCCCCCGGGCTTTTGAAGCAAGACGCCTTATCTTCACCCCGCAAGCGGATCCCCCGGGCCGTCAGAATCCCGATGAGCAGACCTCAATCAGAACAAGGAGAGACCCCAATCGGAACAAGGAGAGACCCCAATCCCAAGTCCGAGTATTAGGAGTTTTAGCAATTTAAGACTATTCAGCTTTTGCTAATTTCCCTTGTACCTTCGGAAAATATCAATAAAAATCTCTCTTTTGCATTTTCGGTCCTTTAGTTCTTTATAAATAGAATTTTCGAGCCCCCACTAAATATAAGTTTTGACAGTGTGAGTTTCGGCTCTCACAACAGACTTCCGGAGAAGTCTGCTGAAATTTTCAGACTGCCAGAGAAGTCTGCTCCTAAAACGTTGACTTTTAGTCAATTGCAAAAATAACCTTCTTTTCTTTCAGAATGCCAGAGAAGTCTACTTTAAAAGTCAACGATTTTCTCAATTTCGGAGAAGGCTGAAAATTTATGTTTTCTTAAAAATGCGTTTAAAGGAAATTTATGAAGTATTTTTTTGATTTTTTCCATTAAGCATGTCTTTTAGTCAGTGGTGTTGCTTCTAAATAAGTTGTATATGTTTATATCTTATAATTATGACATACTCAAATTTATTGGCTAATTAGGCATTTAGCTCATTTCCGCAGACTGCCAAAGAGGTCTACTCTGAAGAACTTTTTTGATTTTTTCCATTAATCACGTCTTTTGGTTATTGTATTCGCTTCTGATAAGTTTGACATGTTTATATCTTATAATTATTACATAATCAAATTTCTTGGTTAATTAGGCATTTAGCTCATTTCCGTAGACTTCTCCGGCAGTCTGGGGAATGTGCCCAGACTTCTCTGGAAGTCTACAACGATCTTTTTGCTAGTCAAGTAACTTCCGAGTTTATCATCCTTCTTCACTGATTGGTTCTAATAATCTGATACTTGTCTTCACTTTCTCATGAACATATTGAGAAGGATGAAGACATATTGATTGTTATTTCCGCAGACTTCTTGTGTAGTTTGAAATGCAGACTTTGTTAGTAGTCTGAAATTGTTCATGTATGAGTTTGATATGTTTATATATTATTAAGTTTTCAGCTTATTTGTGTATACTACTGGTGAAGTTTTCTCTATATCACAAATGATAAATTCATTGAATTATGCAAAATGCAAGGTAAAATAGAATCTCAATTTATGATTGTTTTGTGTCTTAAAACATACAAATACTAAGATCACATTGATTGAGAGAACCATAATTGTACATTTAAACTCTTGTATCCAATATAAAAAGCATGTAACAACTGAGAGTTTGAGCAGTTTACATCAAATCATCAAATCATCCAAAAGCCTAAACATCAGCTAACTCTCTTCATCCTTGCATCTACTGCCCAAAGGAAGCCATGTCTTAATTATGCATCTTCTTGCTTGCTTGTTTTTGCATCTGAAGCTACTGTCTTATTCTCCACACACCTCCTTGATATATGCAAACTATAAACACAAAAAAAAAAAGATTGTTAGTTTTATACAATTCCAAAGTACATGTATAGCTGTAAGAAATCTGAAATTTGAATTTTTTAAAAAAAAAGTTGGAGGGAAATTTAATTTTCACCGAAATATTGGAGGGAAATTTAAAATTTTCATGAAATATTGGCAGGAAATATCGCAGTCTTCTATCGCAGACTTCATTATATGAATGCAACATAAACACTAGATCTGGACGAAACTAGAAGCAAAAAACTTGAAATTTGTTAAAAATGAAACTCAGATCTGGACGAAAAACGTAAAAGCTTCAAAAGTAACCAAACAAAAATAATTTTTGAAGGTTTTCAATAGTTATATAAGCCAAAAAAATGTCAAAAAATATGTGAAGCTTTTATTCTATATATTTTTTGGTGAAAGCTTCAACATTTCCCTTAAAATGAAACAAATGAAACTCAAATCTTGACGAAAAAGCTTCAGTTTTTTTATGAAACTCAGATCTGAAGAAAACTTACCTGTTCAGAAAGAGATGAAGTCGATGGTGGTAGGATCTACAAAAAGAAGAAAACAAATGAGAAAGTGATGAAGGTGGTGAAATAAACATGGATAAGGAAGAGGAAGAAGACATACCTGAGGAAGAAGAAAGGAGAGAGAAGAGATGCTTTTTTTTACCAATTTAGGGTTTAGTTGTCGGCCAAATGAGTAAATGCCCTTTATATAGTGGGTTAAATATTTCGGTTAGGTTTAAAATACTGGTTCGGAAGTAGACTTCTGAAGAAGTCTCAAAACACTAACTCAAGCAGACTTCTATGGAAGTCTGAAATTTGAAATTTCAAAACAATATTGGAGAGAAATTTAATATTTTCACAAAATATTGGAGGGAAATTTAAGATTTCAAATTTTTTTTTAACACAGACTTCTAGAAAAGTCTGAAATTTGACACAGACTTCTAGAGAAGTCTGAAATTTGAAATTTTCAAAAAGTATTGGAGGGAAATTTAATATTTTTGGAGGGAAATTTAATATTTTCATGAAAATTATGGAGGAAAATTTATTATTTCAGGTTTTTTATTTTGAACAGAAATTTTAAGTTAAAAAATTATTTCAGTAATTTGAATTTCAGACTTCTAGAGAATTCTGAATTTTGAAGTTTTTTTAAAAAAAATTGGAGGGTAATTTAATATTTTTGGATGGAAATTTAAGATTTTCACGAAAACTATGGAGGGAAATTTAAGATTTGAATTTCAGACGTCTATTGAAGTCTCAAGCCACAGACGTCCATGGAAGTCTGCTCTTCAATATCCTTAATTCGAATGTTTTTCATTAATTTGTCAAATCTCTAAATAAATTCTTCAATCTTACACTATAATCGTTTACTATACTTTTAGATTGACACTTATGTGAAAATCAATCATTGAAAACTCAAAAGATAAGAAACTCAAAATCTAACCCTAGATGTTTGGACATTATACCCTAAAACTTATACCAAACAACTCAAAACCTCAAACCCTCAACCCTCATCCATTAGAAGAATTACCTATTTTATCTTTCTCTGTTTTGTTTTAATCATTTTGATGAAATTTTAATTTTCATGCATTATATTTCCTTTTATCTTCATTATCTATAGAAATAGGTATAACCAAATTATTTTTTAAAAATTTTATAATTTAAATTTAAGATATAAATAAGTCTGCATCATAAAACATAAGAAAGATTACATGTTTTATATTTTTTTGTTTAGTGTTAATCAGTTTTATGAAATTTTAATTTTAATGAGTCATATTTATTTTTGTCTTGATTATATATACAAATAGCTATAATCAAATTATTTTTCTTTATTTTTCTAATTTAAATTAAAGGTATAATTAACCTGCAAACTTCTATAGGAGTCTGCAAAATAGACTCCTATAGAAGTCTGCAGACTTCGTAGGGATTCAACCGTAAAAAACCACCCGATTTTTTGTTTGCTCATTGAGTGTGAAGTGGTAAGTTCCTTAGTCATGGGGTTTACTTTTGCAAACAAACTCATATTTTAGTATAGGCTGCAAACAAACACATTTTTTGAGTCATTTCTTGCAAATGGCACTACATTTAAAAGAATCAATATGGACTTACCATCTAAACCAATGGATACAATAATTTTGTTTCAGACCTATTGCTTATTTGATGAGTTTAATCTAATCAATACAAATGATAAAAAAAAAACATTATTTCAAAAACCAAAGTTTTTATTAAAATTAACAATTGAATAATACAATCAGCATAAACATCTATTTATAAGAAAGATTAAAAACTCTAAAATCCTCAGTATAATTAAAAAGAAAATCCTACTGAAATATAAAAAAATACAACTAAAACCTAATTTTTCTAAACATGCTGCATCATATACCTTTTCTCTTATCATGTTGCGGATAAACATCAGATACTCATTTTTATCTGTAGCTAAGCTAAGTATATAATTAAAAATCTTCGGCCTAACATATGAAGCAAACTAAAGTTTGCATAACTTTGGTTTTAGTCAACAATAATATATTAATATCATCAAAAAAAAGAAGTAAAATACCATATATTTCTTTTAAACTAAAACTATAAATTAAAATTTACTAATCTAATACATATATATGATATATCTAATCAAAAATTATTTCACAAGATCTTCTTCCATAAAATCTAAAATCTAATTTTAAAAAATATCTTTAAAAGGAAGTTTTAAGTTAGTTTAATTTATAAAAAAGAATTCCAAGATTTGGTTTTTGTTTATTTTTGATTTAAATTTAACTATAATTTTTATATATTGTTTGACTAAAATACCATTAATGAATATTTGAAAAAACCAATAATAACAATGACATTTTCCGTCAATCACACATAGGAGTAAAGTTTTTTATACAACGATACTCTTCTAATATAATAGATAATTTCTTTTCTTTTTCTTTTTTTGTTTCTTTGTGAGATACTCTAGTTGAGAACTTTTTGATGGAGATGTCCCAACATTATTACTAGAGGTAATTGCAATAGTATACTTTGTTCCATAAACTTGTTCATTTTTCCACTTGTGGAGAAGCCATTTTCATTATTACACTTTCTCTTCTAAAATAACCAAAATCACCATCCCTTGTAAACTATACATCAACACTTTCATCTCCACTTTTACTTTCGTCGGCGAGATTCTAAAGTGATTCAGTCTGACTTTAATCACGCCTAATTGTAAAGTTTTCTAAACCTCATTAGAAACATATATAAAAACTCATACAATAAGCTAATCCGTATTGCTTATAACACTGTATAAACCTAAATATAATATGTTGGTGTCGGAGACACGCCACCATAAAAAGGTCAACAGTCAACAAATGTTCAAACCGAGCTCTAAGCACAACGGCGAGCGGAAAAGCCCGAATCAAGAAATAGAGCGAGGAGCTTCAAAAACAACCAAAGCGAGCTTGAGGGTAAGGAATGAATAGCTTGACACAGTGGGCAAAGAGCGAGAAGTGAGGACCTGAACAGCTCAAGAAATTCGAAAAGAAAACACTATTGCACTTACTACAAGATTGAAACAAACATATATGAAGAGAATAATCACAATAAATAGATAAATAAAATGTAAATACTTGTATATATATGAAACCCCATATGTTTTGAAAGGGATCACTCTTTTTCAGATATTTAAGACAAAAGGCATTATAAATATACACTATCTATTATTCATTGCTGAAATTTTCATGAGTACATTTCTTATACGTATATCTTGCGTATTTTATTAGCTAAAATACATCTGAATCAATAAAAATATACAATATGGATTCCAGCATCCACATATGGGTGTCAGGGGAAAGGGTTATTTTTCTTTTTGAATTTTCTATTTTACAAGAGTTTCTTTAGCGCACCAGCAATGGCTCGGCAGCCGCAAATACTTGCAGCCCTCGAGAAGTTATCGCAAGAGAATGCAGATTTGGCGACTAAATTTGGTGGAAAAGAGAAGAGTTTAACCTATCTACATACCAAGCAAGCAGAATTGGTTACAGGCTGAGAGTTTGTATCTAGTTAAATTAAGTCTTTGTATGCAGGAAACACTGCCCGAATTCGATGCCTTGCACCTACAACATCCAATGCAAGGAATTCGGTGATGGCTGCACCTATAGGTGATCAGGCTAACAACAAAGAAAATCCCATCGATAGGGATCACCTAGAGGGACCTATAATCTTTCCATTGGAGACTGAAGACGGCGAGCTACCATGGGAGGAGTATGGACAAGTTGGACCTTGAACGAAGGAGATGAAATCAAAGTTTAATCAGGCTATCTGTTCGGCACCCGAGATTGATCTGAATGATTGAGAAAACGAGGTGAAGACTTTTCACTCCGCAGATCACAAACCTTCAAATAAAATATTCATGAAAGGTTAATCATACCGACCTATAACAGAAAAGGTGGTCCAGAGAATCACCTAGGTCCATTCCAGATTGTTGTCGGTTGTATTGACCTGTAAAAGCACGAGGAAGACGCAGGCTACTGCAAGCTTTTCTCGGAGAATCTATCTAGGCCAGCTCTGTTGTGGTTCACTCAACTTGAACCTGGAACAATTAGAAGCGTAAACGAGCTTTCAACCGTTTTCCTCAAACAGTAAACAATGTTCATGGAGAAAGGGATTTCCGATGAGCCATTACGATGTTGAATAGCAAGATTAAACGACGTCATGTCACAGATTCCCAGAGTGTCTCAGAGCACTAATGAAAGGTTTGTGCATGAGAAAAGGTTTTGCGAAGATTTAAATCTTCCGGTGACAAATCAAGATGCTCTATGCCGAGCCGAAAGTTGGACCGAAGCCGAAGAAGAAAAATTGAATCTTGTGAATAAGTATCGCACAACGAAGAAGAGTATAGGACTCCCCCTCCGAAGACCGAGTAGAGGGAGGATAAGAACCCGAAACAGTTTAGTCTAATTCAGTGCAATAATAATGTTGGTTCTCCTCATGGATGGGAAAAATATAGTTCCCTGCATCCAAATACTTTGGTACGAGACAGAAAAATCCTTTTGTAAAATACACATGACAAATGGGCATGGTACAAAGGACTGCATTATTTGGAGAAAAGATTTGACCGTAACTCTGGGTGTGAGGAGACCTTGCAGGCTTTAATTTGAGGAGTTCATAAAATCTTTTCACGAAGACAAGCCAGATGCCGAAGGATCTCAACCAAATGCTAAGAAACCAAGAATATTTGATGTCGTGGTATCCGGATCTCTTAAGAAAATAAATAAATGTAAGCATGGGATGATTCGAATTATGCTGAGATTCTGTTAGAGCAATGAAAAGACCTGAACAGTTTCAGCAGAAACAAATCAGGTTGATGAGTTGTGTACTCATGTTTCACTCATATCGTTTGATAAAGAAGAAACTTAGGATTTCATGAAACAGACGATGCCCTAGTATTAACAATGGATATTGCTAATTTCAAATTCAGTAGATCTCATCTTCTGGAGCATGTTACAAGGAATGGGAATAAGCGAAGCCGGCATTACATGGCCTCCAACCCCGTTAATAGCTTTGACAAGCGACACCGCAATGCCTTTTGGCACAATAAAACTACTTGTGATGGCTGAAGGCGTACTACAAGTGGTGGAATTCACGGTTTTCGATAAACAGGTTGCGTACAACCTAATATTGAGTACTCCATAAATTTACCAAATGAAGATGGTCCCGTCGACATACCACTAGTGCACCAATTTCCCACCTTGCAATGAATCAAATATATCCGAGGAGATTACGATGTTCTGCATAACCGAAAGATGAAGGCTCAATAACAATTACTGACTCATGCCGGAACAGAGCCGAAAGTCAGGTTCCTTGATGATCAAACTACCGACAACATTAAAACAGAGCTCAAGATAGGCGGGCAAAAGTTAGACAAGAAAATCCACGAACAAAGGATTAAAAACAGGGCTTGTGAAGTTTTACTTGGTTGTTGGAAAAAGTGTCACACACAAAATTACATGCAACATGCTGCGAGTAGTGTGCGAACTCTAATATCCAACCAATTAAGTAAAGAAGCGAGTTCAAGGTAGAGCGAGCCCATACAGTGAATGGGAAAATAGAGCTCAAGATCTGCTCTGTATGGGAAATTCAGTATCTAGAACGTTTAACAAGCCCAATAGTCGTGAATAAAAAGACACAATCTCTGCTAATTGCATATCCCGATAGAACTTGCCCAAAGGGCTGCTCTCCTTTACGTCATAAAATAAACCTTGACGATCGAGAGAACACCATTTATATTAGCCCGATATATCAACTGCTATGCAAAGATGCTGATCATAGGTTGATTCTTGCAACGAAAGTTGGTTAATTAGCTAGAAAGAACCTTAGACGAGCCAAATACCTATCTGCAAAGGAATTTGATTTAGGGATTTTGTGAACTTATCGAACCTGAGACTATTGCTTGTTTATACTTTAGAACTCGCAAAGAAATTTGGTTTTCTAGGTTTTAGACATAGATAGTTTTTGCAGAATCCATATTGACTGATTAGCTTAATTTGAGATAGTAGCTCTATGGTATAATTTGAGCATATCAAATTTTGGCGCCATTGCTGAGCATATCAAATTAAGAGATCAATTGCAGTACTTAGGGGTTGATTCCAGAGAGACTCAAGATCACACAATAGATTTATCGGTTTTCGAATTAAGCTAAACGAGAATAAACGTAATGAAAACAAAGCAGTAAAATCGGTTGTAAATCAGATGGGTGAAACGTCTGGCTCAAGAAATTCTCAGGAAATCACGAATGCAAGCTAATCAGTCAATCAGGATTCTGCTATATTATAGAACTCGAAACACAATGATAAAGTGAACCAGCTGTCGCTGCGAAAACTATCTATGTCTAAAACCTGAAAAAACAAATTTCTTTGCGAGTTCTAAAGTATATACATGCAATAATCTCAGGTTCGATAAGTTCACAAAATCTTTAAATCAAATTCCTTTGCAGATAGGTATTTTGCTTGTCTAAAGTTCTTTCTAGCTAGTTAACCAACTTTCGTTGCGAGAATCAACCTATGATCAATAATCTAACTCGTCAGTTCAGATCAAACATTAATCACAACCTAGATGAAGAACTAGTGTTCCAGAATCCTTAACTAACCAATCAACTTAGCAATCCATGAAATCCCTAATGAGAAACCCTAAACCTAACTAGCAAACTACTCAAACATAGAGATTGAAACAATAAACATGATTGAATAAGATTGCATAAAAGAAATCAATAGATAATAAAGGAGTTATGGAAAATCAATAGAGAATAAAGCAGATCTGTTAGCAACTCTGCAAAGCCTGGAAAACGCATCCTGAAATTGCCATTAGGAATTGGTATCGACCGACATCAGGGGTCGTCTCGATCGACAACATCTCTAAAATTTGTCTCCTAGTTGAATTCTTCAGCATAACATCCTACCTAACTCTAGAATTATCCATAATCTCCAAATAAGCTACAAACGTACCTAAACCTGCAAATGACTCTAAAAGACTTCAAAAACACTAAAAAGACTCTATATATACAACTTATATCATGGTTAAAAACACTAAAAATCAAGATATATCAGATGCCAATTGGACAGAGGAACGTTTCATAAAACATTTACCTCTTAGGAATGAAAGGGGAACTCAGCAACTGGCGGGTCGTATAGCAGATGTAAATTACCATCCCATGGTAAGATCGGAAGACATATGCGCCTCGCACTCTGCCAAGTACCCGGAAGAGATAAGCATTTTCGCTTGAGGGAAAAATGCGATGATGTATCTACGAAGCTCGAAACATCCTTAACCATTCCACCAACCTTTTTAAAAACTGAAGCAGGGGAAAGCTTAAGGGTATATGTTTTACGTTACACGATAATTAACATAATCAGTGGTGCAAATAGAGAAGAGCAACAGCCGATCAACGATGATGGCCAAATATTGATATATCTGGAGGCTTATGATACGAAGAAGATAAAACAACCACCAGCGAGGATAACAACGTATTATACAATACATCCTTACCTCCAGCCCTTCCTAATTACGGTCTTCACCACACAATCTTCACAGAAAATCATTCTAGGGCTACACCAGGCAACACAAGATCAAAGAAAAGGCGAACCCACCAGAGAAGGAACTGGTAAGAAAAGGTGGAGAACGTAAAAAAATGAGGAATATCCTTGGCGAAAATCTGCCTGAAAACAATCCAGATAAGACACAATAGAAGGCGTCAAAATTATTTCACGAAGATATTGATCCGGTGTTCCCATAATTGTCACCGCGTGGAATCAAATAAACTCACCACTAAGGGAGCAATTAGATTCACGAGAAAAGTTTAACCTCGTTTCATTGGATTTACATTTCCACTTGTGACTGGGGGGGGGGGGGCTATCTGAGGGAGCAAATAAAGTTTTTGGAATATGGAAATCACCAGTGCGAAAGCACATTCGAGACTGGTTAACAACCCTTATAAACGAAGTCATGACAATTTTAAAGTCGAGGATGGTTAGTACTACAGAGCTTAGCTATATTTTTATGTAATGTATAACAATCAAACGAACTATGGATAAACTTTGATGAATCCCTTGATCAGATGGACTCCTTCCCGGTAAACAGTGGATAGATTTGTAAAGCTACTAGCATTCACTGGTCAAGTAAATTGAAGGGAGGGTCAAGGGTTGCAGAAGGCCCTTGGTATACCTAACTCCGATGGGTGAGAATATGACTCACCACGACACCAAAGGAGGTTTTTTTGTTTGGAAGTAAGCCTAACTAAGCAACAAAAATGTTCAACCAAGAACAAAGATAAAACAATCCCAAAATTGAGAAGAAATTCGATTAACCTCAAAATGAGTTAACAAATTACATTTTAATGGAAAACAAAGTCAAAGAAATAATTGTTTTCAGAAAACAATGCATAGGAAATGATGAAGAATACTGGAAATGAATGTTTGGTCAAAGTGACCCTTTGGGGCGAACACGAGCTGCAAAGTGACTCATGGACTGCCAGCCGCACATCCTTGGTCGTGGATAAAGTAGGTCCTTTGTGGGCAAGGACCATGGTCACAAAGGTTGGCACGTTCCCAATAGGCTGGTACTTAGTGGCCCGTGATTTGGTAATTGGTACGTTGGACAAGTCCAAAACTTGGTCCAAGTCAGAATCAGGATAGTCCATGTGGATGTTGCTATAACGCCCCAACCGCCCCTACCGGTGAGTCACCCATCCCTCAGTCGGGCTCGTGGGCCCCACCCCTATCCGACGGTCGGTGCGTTATTCGGGAGGCTCGAAAGTCATGATATAATGTCCCTGCAATCACCACGTGACCGTTTCCCGTGTTTTTTCCTAACTCACACGATACCGCGAATGACTTCCCGGTAGGTCACCCATCTTTGGACTACTCCAGCCCAAGCACGCTTAACTCTGGAGTTCTCTCCGGATGGTTAACCAAAAAGGTAAGTGCACTTTGGTGACATAGGTAGCCAAATCAATTCTTTTAACCTCTCTCACATATGTTTCCATATATACCAGAAATCGGGATGTTAAAATTCACCCCCACTCAGAGTGCAACGTCCTCGTTGCACACCACAACCAGTCCCAGAACGCCTCCCAGGTCAGCACTGGGACGGCTAACCAGCTCTGATACCACTTATAACGCCCCAACCGCCCCTACCGGTGAGTCACCCATCCCTCAGTCGGGCTCGTGGGCCCCACCCATGTCCGACGGTCGGTGCCTTATTCGGGAGGCTCGAACGTCATGATATACTGTCCCTGCAATCACCACGTGACCGTTTCCCATGTTTTTTCCTAACTCACACGATACCGCGAATGACTTCCCGGCAGGTCACCCATCTTTGGACTACTCCAGCCCAAGCACGCTTAACTCTGGAGTTCCCTCCGGATGGTTAACCGAAAAGGTAAGTGCACTTTGGTGACATAGGTAGCCAAATCAATTCTTTTAACCTCTCTCACATATGTTTCCATATATACCAGAAATCGAGATGTTACAGTTGCGGTCGAGAGCATGGGGTTCTTGGCCATCTTCTATCTATCCCTGAACCAAAATAATTTTGTCTTGTGAATTTCCTTTTTTTGTTGCCTACTTGATTGAGATATAACATCTGTGGGTCAAGGAATGTGCCTGTTCGGTCAAGGCAGTACTAGTCGTAGCTCCTTTCTGGCTCCAGCTAGGTCGAAGCGGTACACGCCACGGTCGGTCGAGCTGGTTCCTCGGGCAACCTACAGTTCTCTACGCTCCTTAGTGTTTCATAGTCCAGTTTCCTTCTCTTGTCCAAGCTGCTCTTCCTCTCCAGGTCCATTCGTGTTTCTGTGGTCCAAATAGCTACCTTGATTTCTATCATTCCCCTCCTCTTGAAAGGATTTCTTCACAACTCTGGCTCATCTGAAAAAAATGAGAAGGATCAGAAACACTAAAGCTTGTTAACAAGCCGCACTTACCTTCAAGGTCCAGCTGGTAAGTATTATCATGCATCTTTTTGATAGTTCGGAATGGGCCATCAATCCGAGGTATGAGTTTGGATTTTCTTTCCTCGGGAAACCGTTCCTTCCTAAGGTGCACCCAAACAAGATCTCCGATGGAAAGACGACATTGCGTCTACTCTTGTTGGCATATTTCTCGTACTGCTTTGTCTTGGCCTCGATATTGACCCTTTCATTTACATGAAATAGGATTAGAACAAGAGGGGAAAAGGGTTAAAGCCGTAAACAATCTCGAATGGTCAAGGCAAGGCAGCAGAGTGCATAGAGTGATTGTAAGTGAATTCAACATGCGGTAACAGTCTTCTCAAGTCCAAAGAAAATATGACAAGGTCCTATTAAACATTTCTGTTTGCCTATCTGTTTGGGGGTGACAACTAGTTGAGAAAAGAAGCATGGTTCCACTTGGTCCATAGTGTTTTCCAAAAGTAACACGATCGAAAACTATAGCCCCAGGCATACCATGCAGTCTAACCACCTCTCTAAAGAATATATCCGCTACATGAGATGCATCATTTGGTTTCAAACAAGGGATAAAGTGTGCCCTTTTAGATAACATATGTACCACAACAAATATATAGTCTTTCCAGCCGAGATGGCCGAGCTGAAGAATCAGTTAAGCGAGTCAATGGAAAAAGGGTTTGTGCGACCAAGCAGTTCACCTTGCGGCGCACCAGTTCGGTTTGTAAAGAAGAATGATGGTAGCTTCAGGCTATGCATCGATTACCGTAGACTGAACAGAGTGACGGTAAAGAACAAGTACCCTCTTCCTAGGACAAACGAATTGTTGGACCAACTCCGATGTGGTACTTGGTTCTCAAAAATTGATCTAGCCTCGGGTTATCACCAGAAACTCATAACTGAGGATGAAATCCAAAAGATAGCCTTCAGAACAAGGTAGGACCATTATGAGTTTGTGATCATGCCTTTCAGATAGACCAATGTGCCTATGGTTTTCATCAAGATGATGAACACCGTGTTCAGATTTTGTCTGGATTAATTTGTAATCATCTTCATTGATGATATCCTTGTCTATTCAAGGAACAAGGAAGAGCACAAGGCTCACTTAAAAATGGATATGGAAAGACCGCTGAAACATACGTTATTTGCACAATATATAAATATTTAGTCACAATAATAGTATTGTGACGAAACTGATACGAATAATAGAATGTCACAATAAAATCGTCACAAATCTACTTTAGTCACAAAGACGTCACAACATTTTGTGACGATTAACAATAGTAACATTTTGTCACAACTTGTGACACTATTTAAATGTCACAGAAATGACACAATTTGTGAGGAACAATAAACACAACTAGGTCACAGATTGTAACAAAAAAGTAACATATTCGTTAGACATTGTTACCATATTTTAGTCACAAGCGTGTTACAAAATTGCGACAAATATGATACAATTAGTGACTAAATTATCAATGTACAATGGTCAATATATGGTTTAGTTGTGAAACATTTTATAACTGAATTCATAACAATTTGTTACAAAATTAGTTATAATAAAATTCTTAAGAAGATTTAGTAACACACTATTACAGAATTCTCTTAAATAACTGTAATTACCATACATAATTATAAAACAAAGAAATAAAAATTTAAAATAAGAAAACAAACAATAAATATATAATACTTATTTAGAATTTAGAAGCAAACATCTATAAGAAATCTACAAACGCAATTTACGAACCACAGAGTCACATCTTGTATCAGATCCTCGAGTCTTATTCCTCTGTTTATCTTAAGACCTAAACAGCTCAAAAGCAGATGACCAAAGAGTACCAACATTAGAACATAAGACCATAAACATAGTCACAAGAATAGTTATAGAGCTAATGAAGATAAATGATAAACAGGAAGTAAATCCAAATCTGGCCCTTCACATCAAAATTACTTATAAATATTAAGAGAAACCCTTATGAAGACAGTCAAAGAAACAAGAAACTAAAAGCTAGGCATTTATTGATAACGAGGCCGATGCATACAAATGAGAACATTATGTCAAAATCTTTGCAAACGTGTCTTACATGAGAACATGGTCAATTACACGCTTAGCACTGAGTCTTTGGATTGTTAATTGCTGGGCATTGACTAAATCTTATTAACGCATGAATAAAATAAATGAAGTATTTTATTTCAAAGGTCATTAACCATGAAATGGCAAAAACTAAATTAATTTTATAAATAGTTATTTTCGTTTTATATGTTACTAGATAATAGCCCGCATCTTATGCGGGTATAATATTTGGTATATATTTGATTATTATAAAACATTTTATCATAATAGTCAAACATTTTTATGGCTAATATACTATTTGTAGTTGTTTGTTGTATGATTTTTTTTTTGATGTTAGAAGAATTATATTATGTGAGATTATATATTGTGTTGATTGGTGTTTGAATAATTGTATTATGTGTGCATTATATTTTGTTTGTTTACTGGGTTAAAAGTTATAATATTTTTATATTGGTTGATTATATGTTGTTTCAGTTTAATATTTTTTGAAATATAATCAAAGAAATATAATCAAAGAAATTTTGTATAGTTGAATAACTATTTTTAAATATTAAATATTAAATATTAAATATTTAAAATCATATTTAAATTTTTTTAGAATTAAATTGACATGTGTTTAATTTTCACCAAAATATAGGCTTAGTCGCAATTTTTTGTAACAATTAGTCACAATTTTTTGTAACAATTAGTCACCAAAATAGAGACAAAACAATTAGTCGCAATTCTTTTGTAACAATATTAACTTTTTCTTGTAGTGCCAAACTCACCAAGTGCGGCTTCTAACAATGAAAGATTGGTTTCTTAGGTCATGTGGTCTCGGACAAGGGAGTTTCCGTGGATACGGAAAAGATCAAGGCAATTTCGGAATAAGGAATGCATCAGAGATAAGGAGTTTCTTTGGACTGGCTTGGTTCTACCGACGAGTTGTGATGGGCTTTGCGAGTATGGCTCAGCCAATAACCAAGTTGAATGGGATAAATGTTTAGTACGTGTGGACTGACGATTGTGAGAAGTGTTTCTCTATGCTCAAGGAGAAGCTTACGAGTACTCCGCTTTGCCTACGGATAATGAGCCTTATGTGGTTTACCCGGACGCATCAAGAGTTGGACTTGGGTGTGTCCTGATGGCAGCAGGTAAAGTGCTCGCCTGTTATTCAAGGCAGTTAAGGAAGCTTGAGGAAAATTATCCAACTCATTACCTAGAGATGGTCGCGGTCGTGTTTGCGCTTAAGATCTGGCGGTCTTATCTCTATGGTGCTTAGGTCCAAGTCTTCACGGATCATAAGAGTCTACAGAATCTCTTCAGTCAACTAGAGTTGAACATGAGACAAATGAGATGGATGGAGACAGTAACAAATTTTGATCTGAGTATTGACTACCATCCGAGAAAAGATAATCAGGTTGCAGATGCACTGAGCCGGAAGAGAGCAACAGAGGATTTGGAAAAGAATATGGAAGGATTGGTCCGTATGGTTGGGATGCTAAGGCTTTGAGCCTTGACTAATGACCTTGAGCCGTTGGGACTTATGCTAGTGAAACAAGCATATTTGCAGAATCAAGTGCGGGTTGCTCAGATGGGAGATGAGTTTCTGCCTAATGCGTCACATAATGAGAAAACTGAGTATCAGGTTGCGATTGATTGCACAATTCTGGTGAATGGCTGAGTGTGTGTTCCCCAGAATCAAGTGTTGCGAGATGAGATCTTGAGTGAAGCGCATCACTTTAAGTTCTCGATTCATCATGGAGCTACTAAGATGTACCGAGACCTGAAACTGTTCTATCATTGGGTTTGTATGAAAAGAGATGTTGCAAAGTAGGTTGCTAAGTTTCATACATGTCTGATGGTTAAGGCTAAGCATCAAGTCTCAAGCGAATTGTTGCAAAGCTTACCCATTCCGGTGTGGAAGTGGGACATGATTACGATGGCATTTGTGACTTGATTGCCGGCTTGTAATGGAAAAGATGCGATCTTGGTGGTCGTGGACAGACAAACCAAGTTTGCACATTTCCTCCCAATCAATAAGGCTGATAATGTTGCGGTTTTGGCTAAGTTATATGTGGAGCAGATCGTGAGACTGTATAAAGTACCGTTTAGAATTGTCTCTGACCGATATGCTAAGTTTAAGTCTGCTTTGAAGTGCATGGGGACAAAACTCCATATGAGTACGGCCTATCACCCCAGAACAAATGGACAGTCTAAAAAGACGATCAGGACACTTGAGGATTTGTTGAGAACTTGTATTCTGGATTGGGGCGGTAAGTGAGATCAGTAGTTCTCGTACAAAAACAACTACCAAGCTAGTACTGGAATGTCGCCTTATGAAGCGTATGGACGGCCATGCAGAACACAGTTATGCTGGAACAAAGTGGGGGAGCTAGCATCTTTGGTCGGGATTTTATTGAGAAAATGAATGAGAGGATTAGGGTTCTGAAGCTTAAGATGAAGGCAGGTCATGAAAGACAAAAAAGTTATGCAGATAGACAAAGAAAAGATATGAATTTTTCGGTAGGAGATATGGTTTATCTTAAGACCGTGACTTATAAGGGTAAAGACCAAGCTTCCAAAAATGCAAAGCTCAGTCCGAGGTACATGGGGCCGTATAAGATCCTGGAAAGGATCAGGTTAGCCTACCGACTCTATTTGACTTCAATTGTCGATGTGTTCCATAACTTGTTCCATGTATCTCTCAGCTCAGAAGGTGGAGGTTGTGTGGGATTGGGATGGTGAAGAGGAAATTACTTGGAACCTAAGGAAAGGTTGAAGGCATGATTTCCTAAGTGTTTTTAGAAACTTGAAAAGAATCTGGGAAAGAAGAGGAAGACTTGACGACAAGGCAACGCTAAGTGGGGGACACTTGTAACACATGTGATCGACGATCTAGATTGGGTTAGCTGGGGGTAAGAAGACAGTTAAGGACGGAAATTGGTAAAATCTGAGAAGTTTGGCGATGAGTTGATGGTTTGGGTGAATAGCTGACCTGAAACAAGCTGAATCGAGCTGATTAGCTCAATCCATGATTTTTGGCCAGCATGATGGTTACTCAGTCCGAGCTGAGCTTTCCAAATCCGAATGATTGGTAGAGTTCGGTCATGGTCGGTCGAAAGTCAGTCTGGACGGTGGGATCGGTCAATGCAGCTCGACCAGCAGACTAATGAGCTAAGTGTAGCTCGAACGGTTGTTAGGCGAGACTAAGGATGCGCGGTTTCGAAATATGGGCGGGAACGATTATTAGGCCGCATGTGTGAAATATCGCACAAAACCATGGTCCGAGCGCGTAGCAGTTGATAACGCGCGCTGGAACGGTTTTGGGACGGTTTCAATGGCCGAAAACTTCCAAACTGCCATATTAATCGAATCCCGCAACCAATAGATCACTTCCCTCGACTGAAACACTTGGAAAACTCAGAGAAAAGTATTGGAAACGTTTGATCGTTCTTAAAGAGAAAAGGTCGAGAGATTCATAGTTTGGTCGAGTGTTGACTGAGCGAGTGAGGACGACTCAAAGACTGTGAATGTGCGACCGTGAAAGCGACTGCTTCCTTCAGGATTACTCCGCGTCAAGGGGTGTCAGAAATCGATAGCCGATAAGCTAAGGTGAGTGCGTATTCATTAGGCTAAACTTAAGATCGATATCGCATTTCCACTTAGTCTAGATATATTCGAAAATGGTCTTATTGTTTGCTTATCCGATTGTTCAATACTCTGCTTGCTTGACCGGATGATCGATCACTTAAACGCGGAATTCAGATAACATAGTACGCTTGGGTTGTGATGGCCGTGCGGATTGATTGGATCGCGGATGTAGCTAGTTAATGTCACTGTTGGGAAGTTATGGTTGTGGGTAGGCGGTGTTGGCCCAGGGACGCGTGTGTGAGGCTGTTACGGTCAAGGTGTTCTTGTTGGCCGAATGATCACAAGTCAAACCTTGTGACCATTAATCGTACATGTTCGTTGGTCCGGTCCTCTTTCTATATATACCCCATTTTCCTTTTCCATTTACGCTTCGAATTACTGTACAAAGGGAAAAAAAGTGTGAGAATTATACAAAGAAAGAAATAGAGAAGGAAATCGGAAGAAATAAATGCATGGAGAAAGAAGTCTCCAAGGATAAAGTGATGGCTTCGCCTTCTCTGGAAAAGGTTACAAAGGTTAGTTTATCAGATTATGAAACCGCAGCTTGGACAGCCGGTTATAACTGTAGCGATCCATGAACCGGATTGTTTGAATTTTTTGCAACCTTCTCGTTCTTTGGAAAACCATGTCTACCTTATTGGTTGGGCTATATGTCATTTCTACAACCTTATTTATCTTTAAGACATCGATATGAAACCAATCATGCTTTAGCTTTTTTTATATTTTTTACATTGAAGTTCTATCAATTTTACTAATCACAATGTAGCTTCTTTTTCTAGAGCTACAGCCAAAAAACAAAAATCTTTAGTTAAGTGTAGTTTTAGGATTTAGTCCGCGATTACGTAGGGTGACTTTTAAAAAATAATTTTTATAAGAATTTGAATATATATATATATAATTTGGTATTCATTTTCTGTTGTTTTGGAAATATCTCTGATAATATTTGTGAGTTTTAATCAATGATACGAAATAAACTATCCAAATGAATCTAATCAAACTCTAGCCCATATTATAATAGATTGTATAGTTATCAGTTTAATTATGTAACCGGTTCAATTTAAGTGAATATTTTATGTTGCTGGTTTGATTTGGTTGCAGTTGTAATTTAAATGAATATTTTTTGACAGTTTTACCCAATACTATATTTATCGTCAAACACTTTGTCAATTTTACCAAATACTATACTTGTTGCCAAACAGTTTTAATATATTAATTTAATGGCATGAATCATAAATAATAGAATTTTATGATGCATTTATATTAATGTTCTTCTCAATTAATATATAAAATATTAGGTAAAATTCTACATCTTTAATTTTTGGGCTGAAAAAATTGTAGAAGAAATAAATCATCAATAATATTAGATAAATGGGAGAATATAAATTATCAACTAAAAAAAAAAAAGAGATAAATAAAAAAAGAAGGCCTTATCCTATTCTTTCTAGACTGTCATGTCTTAGGATCTGTCATAAATTTTCCTAATATATAGCCGTATGTCACTTTTAATCTGCGTAGATCTGCCATTAGAAGATAGTGCTTGTTTTGTACATTTACTTGTGACTTGTGAGGAATAACCTCTTCACATGAACGTCTCTTTTTGAGGCATTTCAGATCATTTCATCTTCAGCTAAATGTAATAATGTATCATCGAGAATGTTTTCCCTGTAAATTCCCACCACATAAACCATATCATAAAAAGCATCAGAATCTCTTTATAAAAAATCAAAGGCATAAGAATCAGCTACTCATTCTCGTTTTAAGTAGAGGTTTCAAAGCTTCTCCATCTTGTGTTCCACAAAAATAAGCATGGAGAGTCCAGAGTTTCTTCTTCAACCTCCCCCTTCTGGGAACTTGATCACTATTCTTAGTATTGACGGTGGTGGCGTCAGAGGAATTATCCCAGCGACAATACTCTCTTTTCTCGAGTCTGAGCTTCAGGTATTTTTATTTTGAATGTTCAAATGTTTCTTTTATATTTATAGAAATCAAAACCATATCAATCAAGACTATTTTACTATTTTATTTTATTTTATTTTCTCAAACTAGTAATTAAGTTTCAATTACAAGATTAACAATTACATAAACTGAAAAATTAATAGATCTAGACTATTAAAACAGAAACACACATATCTATTTACTTTTAATCATGTGTTATATTACATTAAATACCACTAAGATTAATAAAATGTTTTGATTTAAATAATGGTAAAATGGTCAGACAAGTTATTAACTATCTAATTCATAATATATTTACTTTTTTAGTTACAACATAATATTAAAAATAATCTTTCATTGTTTTCAAAAATCTAATCAACAAATTCACAATTAATATTAATATATTATTATAAATTAAATCTTGATCTTTAATAGTAAAAATATTATAATATCTTTATATATACATATGATATATATACCTCATAATATATATTCCATAAACATAATTAGAATATTAAATAAAATATCATTTTAAAAGATAAAATGAATGTTATAAAAATTAATTAATATTTTAATGTATACTAATTATTTTTTAATTTACATAATGAAGATTTAACTTTAAAATAAACATTTCTCTTTTAAAATTATTTTTAAAATTAGTAAGTCAAATTTAAGTAAGTATACACCAAGAAAATTGTAGCCGAACCGTATATTCCTAACGAGCTGTATCCTCATCAGCTTCAGATTTTGTTCTGTACTATAATATACACCACAAAATGCTTGAAAACTTCAATCAAATGCTTCACCACACAAGTGAAAACAAGGTTAATGATTTTTTTACCCAAAATGCAAGAACGATCAAACATTAATTAAATTACCTTGCTTTCACTTAATAGTGTTCTCGGGAAATATCCAACCCTCAGCTCCATTAAGAAATCTTTCATATATAAGAAAAGAAAAGCAATACACGAGCTATCGGAAAGAACAAGAAATATTTGACTATTCTTCCTTACACTTGCCTAAGCCACCAAAGAAATACATTATCACCGATCCAGTTCTCAACATTTATCACCAAAAGATATAACAACAAGTCCAATCACTACACCAAACGAAGCAAAAGAAAATGAAATACCACCGATTGCACAACAGAAGCATAAGAGAGAGCAAAGGATCACCAAGAATAGTAAAGAAAGATGAAGATGTCTGCAATCAAACCACAACGATGACCGAAATAAAACACAAGATTTCTCATATATAAAGAAATCAAATAAACAAAGGAGCACAATGCAGTTCTGAAGCTTCAAGAAACTAAAAGGAGTACCAGTGAAAATAGCTGAAGAGGACTCCAACAAGAGGGATCTACAGGTTACACGAAGCTGGTCTGAGAAGCTACTACCAAGAAAATAAAATTTTCAGTTAGTTGATACAAAAGAGAAACATAAAAGAAATCAAATTGAAGAGTTCGGTTAACAAAGAAGCTGTCAAGAACATATATTGGAAATTAGCTACAGATGATGAAATCAAGATGATCAACAAAAGTCAGACTTGGTATCTCACATAAAAACCACAAGGATACATTCAGAGAAAGCTCAATAACGAATCCAATCACACAAGTCATAAGAAAGAGACGCACAAGTTCCTCTGAGAAGGAGAAAGGAGACAGAATAAAAAATCAATATAAAACATGAGTAAATATAAAGAAACATTTTTGTCCATTTTAAATTTATATTTCATTTTTGTTCACCAAACATGGAAATGTGCTAAATAGGAGATCAGCCAAATTTAAGAGAACTCATATATGTTGAACTGTAAAATGAGTAAAATTATCATCCTAAATGAACTCAAAATTTTAAAACCTGATATATTTGAAATCTAATGGATTTGACTTCAACTTATTCAACTAATAACACCACTTAAAAACTTTTATTCAATTTTGTTTCTGAAAACTTGCTATAACAACTAAAATCACATTAAATATACTTATGTAAGTTAATTATTGTTAGATATATATATATATAAAATGCACTATGCAGCTCGCTTCTATAAGAGTCCTCGTTAAGAACTAAGTTTCATATTGCTAAAATTTCATAACTCTCAGTCTGTCAAGTTATTATTTTTTTCAATTCAAGATATTTGTATTGGGTTCTTTAATTTACATCATAATCCCCTTTGTTGAGTAAAATTTTTTTTTTAAAATTTTCAGAAACTAGATGGAGAAGAAGCAAGGCTTGCGGATTATTTTGACGTGATTGCAGGGACGAGCACGGGCGGTCTGATAACAGCCATGCTGACTGCCCCAAACAAGCAATGTCGTCCTTCATTTGCTGCTAAAGATATCAAAGACTTCTATCTTGAACATTGTCCCAAGATTTTTCCACAACATAAGTTTCCATTTTCGACTGTAAAAAATTTGTTCAAGTCTTTAGCTGGACCAAAATATGATGGGCATTACCTTCATCAACTTATCAAAAGCAAGTTAGGAGACACAAGATTACACCAAACACTCACCAACGTCGTGATTCCAACCTTTGATATCAAACACCTTCAACCTACCATTTTCACAACATATGAGGTTTGCATATAGGACAATCAAATATTTTACTATAACTTTTATAATACAAAAGTTCATATATAATATTCATATTGATAGGTGAAAAATAATCCTTTAAAAAACGCCATGCTTGCGGATATTATCATCTCGACTTCAGCTGCCCCAACTTATCTCCCACCCCATCACTTTCAGACACATGACTCAGCAAGGAATGTCAAGGAGTTCAATCTCATTGATGGTGGTGTGGCGGCAAACAACCCAGTAAGTATATAATTTCTTTCCAATCTTTATACTACAACATTTTCGAGACCATAATTTAGATGGATATGCTTTGGCATAGGCTTTGTTGGCCATTGGAGAGGTGACAAAGGAGATTACAAAAGGTAATACTGATTTCTTTCACTTAAAACCAAATGAAAATGGAAGATTTCTTGTACTATCCTTAGGAACGGGTGATCGTAAAATCAACAAAAGTTTCAATGCAAGAGAATGTGCGGGTTGGGGTATGCTAAGTTGGTTGACGCACGACAATTGCACGCCAATCATTGATGTCTTTACACAAGCAAGTTCTGATATGGTTGATCTTCATTTATCTACTGTGTTTCAAGCTCTTCATTCTGAGTCCAATTATATTCGTATTCAGGTAATAATAACTTTTTACAATATGATATATACTTTGTTTTTTTTTTTTCAACAACATAAAGAATCTGGAACGACGTGGATAACCAAACTAGTGCATGGTTCAGAATTTACATGAAAAATCTATGATGGTTGTATACGAGCACTATGTGCTACTTTCTCCGCCCTCGTGTTTTGTGCACGTGGAATATGTGAGATCAAATGTGTTGAAAACTCCTTACATATCTGAAACTCATCTAGATGAATTAAGAAAGTAGGTCATTCTGGTGGTTATGAACAGTGTTTTGTGAAACTCGTTTTGTTGGTTCTCATATTTTTAATATTTACTCATCTATATATTTATCTGAAGTGTACATTGAAAAAATTAAATATAAATTCTTATTGCTTCACTTTTTACCATCAAATCTTACTTTTCTAACCAAACTGTTTGGAAAACAATTTAGGATGATACATTAACAGGGGATGCATGTTCAGTTGACATAGCAACAGAGGAAAATTTGAATAATCTGGTGACGATAGGAGAGAAACTATTGAAGAAACCTCTGTCAAAAGTAAATCTAGAAACAGGGTGTAACGAACATGCCTACAAAACTACTAACGACAAGGCTCTAATCAAGTACGTTTAATAAGTGATATGTTAGAAATATACAAACCAATAAAATAGTGATATTATTTCTTACATGTATAAACACTTTTTATATTGTTTTATTTTGTGTGGTCGCTGGACAGGCTAGCAGATATTCTCTCTAAAGAGAAGAGATTTCGTAACATTCCATCTTCTCATGGGAAAACATCAAAAGCGGGGTGAAACAGACGTTATTTTTCTTTTCTACAACTCATTCAGAAACTCCTGAATGTTAATACATTTAATATCTCTTAGTATGACTGTGCATTTTGCTTTTCAAACTTCTTTGTAGCTCTCAACTATACAATACCTAATTATTATTTTATAGTAGTACCATTGATTGTTTACCATCCATTTTCCTTACAAAGTTAGGACATATCGTTAGCCTTTTTTATACTTGATTCAACTTTAGTTTTATTTGTTTTTAAAATTTATATATAAAAAATATAAAATCTTTGGCTTCATTTTTCAATTGGTTTTAAAACTTTTTTTATATAAATAGAAAACTTCAGTGAAACCCGTTTATTTTATAACTAGATTATGATACGCAGGTGTAAGAAAATATTGGAAATCTGAAATTGATAACCCCCGTAACATATTTATTTTAGATTAGATTAAAATTTGCGTTAAAGTATTAAAAACTATATTTTATAACTCGTTGTTGAGAAATTCGATGTAGAAACAATTTTTCTAAATAAAGAAAATGATTCTAAAAATATATTTTAAATATTATATTGCTTCTTGACCAACAAACATATTGTATTACTTAATATATATTTTAATAAATTAAATATAGAAAATTTCAAATTTGTAAACCTTAAAAATGAAAACAGTTTTATTTTAAATTTGTAATTTGTTCATACAGAATAATATTGTTATTAAGTATTTATTATATACTTTTATCTTAAAATTAATTTTTACATGTGCTAAAATTTCATAGAAAATTTTGACATATGTTACGATTATATTTATTAATGCATTTGAACATCAAATTTTATTTAATAAGATAAGATATTTGATTTTTCTTTTTCTTTTACGAATTTGTAAAACTAAAGTATTTTTTTGTCTTTTGTATTTTTGAAATTATAAAAACTCAAATATAATATTGTTTGTCAACGAAAACTGATTGTAATTTTAAATTATTCAATTACAAAAACAAAATTTATACATAAAAATCTGATTGACTCACTTAACATATTTGTAAGCTTTTGAAAAAGTAATAATATGTTTCTTAATTTTTCCTTTTATTGATTATTTTTTTCTTTTAAACGCTTAATTCTTTTTTTTAATAAATATTAATAAGTTTGTTCCTTTAGTTATATTTAAAGTTAACCGAACAATGAATATTTTTGTATAATTTCATTTTTTATTTAGAAATTTCATTACGTCTATTTCATTTAGTTTTCTTTAAATTTAATCGTACAATGGATATTTTTCTATGTTTTTCTTTTTGCTTCAGAATTGTAGTTCATTTTTTTCTATAATTCCCTTTTTGCTTCAGAAGTGCTTTCCTGAAATATAATATTAATCTTTTTCTCTATTAGACACATGTCAAAATCTTAAGACAATAAAATGCCACATGGAAAAATCTAGTTAATTACTAACTTTTGAAATCATACTTTATATAATAAGAATGTTCAATTCGGAAAAACGGATCCCATCAACATTAAAATGAAAGAACAAATCCGATACCCAAACTTTATTTCTATCAAAATTATCGTGGATTTAATAAAAAAAAAAAAACTAAATTAGAACCAAAATCAAGACCATATAAAACCATCTATATTAGACAAGATTTTTGTTCGAAAAGCATGATTACAAGTTCATAAGCCAAAATTCCAAGAACCTCAAACATGTAATCAAGAAAGAATTAGAACATGAATCGAACATCCCTAATTCGTTTCATTCAACCAGTTTCATTTTTCTTCCATATAGTGTTCTGTTGATAGCTTGTCATGGACCTTGTCAAGCTGTCAAGGAATAAAGAATTAGTAGAGTTAGGAACAACTTATGATATTAGAATAACAAGAATGATAGATCCATCTGAAGAGGAGATCGAAAAGGAAATAGTATACTAGTTTATTTTCCACTAATGTGACCTTCATAGTAGAAGACCTTTGGAACATCTGTTTATGTATATGTAAAATGAAAATCTCCAGGACCTTCTGAAGTGTCTATAACTTCGGGATGTCCAAAGTAATTGGAAGAACCATTTGAGATTTCCTCATTTATACATTGTGCAACAATCGATCCCCCAATACGTGCCTTGTTTTACACTTTCTTCTTCAGATGAGACATATATCTCTCGAACGGATACATCCACCTATACTGAACTGGCCCACCTAATGCAGCTTCATCTGGAATGTGCACGGGAAGATGTTCCATAACGTCGAAAAACAATGGAGGAAAAATCTTCTCGAGATCACAAACTTAACTGCAATATTTGATTTCATAACAGCAACATCTTCATTTCGTAAAGTTTTGGCTGAAATATCCCAAAAGAATAATGCAATGTCTACAAAAAAAAAAATTTGAACAGATCATAATAAAAGAAAATTTGTACATTTTAATAAACAAAAATATTATTAATATTTAACATTAAAAAAATCGTATACCTTGCAATTTCCAAATGTACGTTCTTTTGAAGGAGATCTGCAAACGCAAATGGAAGAAGTCGTTGCATGATGACATGACAGTCATGGCTTTTCAGTCCGAATAGCTTCAAATTTTTCTCGTCAACACATCGATTAAACTTTGAAGCATACCCATCTGGAAATTTTATATCATTTTTCAGCCACAAGAGAAATTGTATTTTATCTGTGTTTGACAACCGGAATATTGGCACCGGCATCGTTCCATCTTGATTAACCTCTAAGTCCCGTCTTTTACATATTGCCAGAAGATCCTTCCTGCTTTTAATGTTATCTTTAGTCTTTCCCGGGCTATTCAACACTGTGTGGATGACATTTTCAATAAAGTTTGTTTAGATATGCATGAAATCCAGATTGTGTCGAAGAAGAAGATTTTCCCAATACGTGAACTCCCAGAAAATACTCTTTTTCACCCAATTATGGTCAACGCCGTACCCAGAAATAGTGCGAGCAGGCTTATCGTGACCATTTCCACCACAATCGACTGTTTTAGACAATCCAACAATGTTGTTGATTCTTGCATGTAGGATTTCTTCTCTGGTCAACCACGGTGGAGGATTATCTTGAATTGATTTACCCCTTCTAAATGCTTGAACATTTCATCTGTAAGGATGGTCTAAAGGCAAAAATCTTATGTGGCAATCAAACCAACTATGCTTCCTTCCGTTTGGCGACTAAAAGGATTGACTTTCATCGAGACAGTATGGACACGCTAAGCAACCATGGGTCATCCAACCAGTCAGCATGCCATATGATGGAAAGTAGCTGATTGTCCACATCAAAGCTCCCCCATCCTATTTTTTTATTTTTTTTGTAATATCAGACGCATCCACACCATCCCTCCATAAATTTTGTAGTTCTTCAATCAATGGCTTAAAGTAAATATCTAGGCTTTTCTGGATGTTTGGGCCGAGGAACTAACACTGAAAGAAAACAAAAATTCTCTTTTCATACAAATTCGAGGGGCAGATTATAAGGAGTTAGATCATGGGCCAAACTGAGTGTCCCTCACCATTCATACCAATATGATTAAATCCATCTGCTGATAAGCCTAGATATAAATTGTGACTCTTGCTAGCGATTTTCATGAACATTCCAGGCGAAGATTATAAGGAGTTACAATCATGGGCCAAACTAGGTGTGCCTCACCATTCATACCAATAGGATTAAATCCATCTGTTGATAAGCCTAGATATAAATGCTTCCACGCTGCTCCGTCGGACGGGTGATGCATTTCTCCTTTAGGAAGATATATGTTCAGCCTGCCATCGCACTTAGGATGTTGTTGTCTCCAACTTGAAAAGCCGTTTTAGTCACTCTGTTATTGGCAGGTAAAACATTCTCTGCTTCTGTAACGCCTGACAAACCCTCATCTTGAGGCCATGTAGCGCCAATGGTACATTTAACAGCACCAACACTCGGTTTGGACCAAATACCTTGATACACAGGATTAGTAACAGGGATTTCTGCAGTTTGTGTCTCTGACGAATTAAGAGATAGCCAAATCTCCGCCTCCGCTAATGCCTTTTCCAGAATTCCCAAGGGTTCAAGACGGTTCTCCAAATTTGGTGAAATCTACCTTTATTTATGCATTAGGATCCCTCGCAATATCTTTCATCTTCATTGGTGGAAACAAAGAAGAACCCATGAGAGAGTGATACAGAACAGCGAAAACCAAACTAATCTGATGAGGTCATCGAAACACAAGTCCCACTTGTACCAACCGTAATGCAAGGACCGCAGACTAGATCAGGAACGAGAGTGCTAAGAGAAGAATTCAACCAAGCTATTGAGGCTCTTCTAAGCATTCAAGACCAAGAAGGCAACTACTTCAAAACCACGGTTCAAGATCATGAAGAAGAGGCTTATTCTATTCAAGCTGGACCAACAACCGCATTGCCACTTCTTCCATGCGACAAAGAAGTTACCTTATTCATCATCTCGCCAACTTAAAGCCAATCGACCAATGGAACCGGTCCAATCTATTCGTGGTTCACAAGGTAAGCATTTGAATTGATTACTTGGCTAACTAGGTTATTGTTTTTTGTTTATTTCAGGTTCGGTTCAATTAGCTATAAGTTTATGTTTAATTTCGGTTTTCTTTTGAATTATTGGCCGCGTCTGTACTTGCCATTTTTAGATATCTAGTGAGTCGATGTCTTTTTGTTTCAAAGACCCCAAGAAGGGAAAAGCTGCATTGGACTCTTATAAAGTCCCCTCTAAGCAGCCGTGTATATTTAACCTAGTATCAATAAACAACCGAACTTTCTTCATTGTGAAGGAGCCGCAAACCCTTGTTCTTGCAAAGAGAGATCGTGTGAAGCCATCTCTTGTTCTTGTCTTATCAAAGCTTAGTCCATAAAGCTTTGTGGTGACATCGTTTCCATCTTGTGTTCTTATTCATCCCATCCAACAAATTAACCAGAGAGAGTTACACAACCTGGTCAAGTTCCATCATCAATCCACTTCGCATCCATTCCTTGTTCGAGTTGGGAGAGTTACACAACCAACAGCTCGGATCCATCAACCTATCCTATCCCTTGTGGCCGTATCATCTGGTATCAGAGCCAAAGGTTCCTGCCTTTGGATCCACATCAGGTTGATCGGATCTCCTTGTTTCTTTTGTTCTTGTTAGTTGTGAGAGCCGAAACTCACACTGTCAAAACTTATATTTAGTGGGGGCTCGAAAATTCTATTTATAAAGAACTAAAGGACCGAAAATGCAAAAGAGAGATTTTATTGATATTTTCCGAAAGTACAAGGGAAATTAGCAAAAGCTGAATAGTCTTAAATTGCTAGAAACTCCTAATACTCGGATATGGGATGGATTTTACCCTTACATGAGCGTACACATATATACTGACAATCCTAGAAGGCTAAGACTTCAGATTTCCGATGTGGGACCTTGTCTTTCCTTCCCAGCCGCCGACCTAAGCTTTTTGGGCCCGATTTCCGGCCCGAGAGTCTTCCGTGATCCATCCTCGCATTCTGACCCAAATCTGGCCCGCCGGTGAATAGTGACCCGATGAATAGTAAACCGGTGAATAGTGATCCGATGAATAGTAATCCAAATCTCGGTTTATGCTTAATTCTATTTTTCGGTTAACTTTCTCTCGGGATGAATAGTGTTTTTCAACGGTTTTTCCCGCGTGAACAGTGTTCCGAGCGTTTTTACGACTTCTGAGATTCGAACCGCCCGTTTTTCGTTTGAACTTCCAGCCGCCGGTTTCGGTACTGATGGCCAGCCGCCGGTTCCTTTGGCTCGTGTGCTCGGCGACTGGTCCATGGACGGCTGGACGTTCGTCACGGTCTTTCGGGGAATGTTTACGGACGTCTTTGGAGTCAGAACAGGCACATGGATGATCTTCGGGTCGGTTCAGGCATGACGGTCGGTCAACTGGACGATGTTCGGACGATGAGTCTTGACTTGAAAAATGATCGTGTGCATGTGATGAAGACCCGGCGGCTGGCACTTATCCCAGCCGCCGGTTGGTGTATCATGAAGATCCGGCGGCTGGCACTCATCCCAGCCGCCGGCCCTGGACGTGTGAAGACCCGGCAGCTGGCACTCATCCCAGCCGCCGGTTTCGGATGAGGAAGACCCGGCGGCTGGCACTTATCCCAGCCGCAGGTTCGTATCTTGGATGGATCGTGGGCAGTTTGCCTTAGCTCGTCCGTCCCATGTTCGGACGAAGAAGACCCGGCGGCTGGGATAAGTTCCAGCCGCCGGTTTCGGATGAAGAAGACCCGGCGGCTGGGATAAGCGCCAGCCGCCGGTTTCGGATGAAGAAGATTCGGCGGCTGGGATAAGTGCCAGCCGCCGGTTTCGGATGAAGAAGATCCGGCGGCTGGCACTCATCCCAGCCGCCGGTTTCGGATGGAGAAGAACCGGCGGCTGGCACTCATCCCAGCCACCGGTTCTTGTCTTGGACGGGTCGTGGGCAGTTTGCCTTAGCTCGTCCGTCCCATGTTACAAATGGGAGAGGAAGCCAACAACACGCAGCTACAAATGAATCAGCTTCTTGATGCTGTGAGAGGCCTAACTGATCGATTTACTCAAATCGAGCAAAGGCAACAACAAGTGCCTTTCCACCGACGAGTTGTCCAAAACCCTAGGCGTAACCTGAGCAAGAGAGGGAAGACTCAACTGATGAGGACATGCAAACCTTGAGGATGATCCACCTGATGGGAACGCAAGGAGGCAAGAGCCTCGTGGACAAGATAGGAACCGCAGAAGGGATATGAGAGTAGACCGAGACTGAGGCCGAGATGAAGACAGGCGTGGAGGGAAAGACATCAAGCTTACTGTTGGGGTCGAAATCCCCTCCTCGTAGATTGACGGAACGAGAAGTCAAGGTCGAGATCAAATCCCGAACATGGAACGGACGAGCTGCCCACGACCCGTCCAAGACACGAACCGGCGACCCGTCCAAGACACGAACCGGCGGCTGGGATGAGTACCAGCCGCCGGGTCTTGTTCGACCAAGGCCGGCGGCTGGGATGAGTGCCAGCCACCGGGTCTTCCTCGTCCAAGGCCGGCGGCTGGGATGAGTGCCAGCCGCCGGGTCTTGTTCGTCCAAGGCCGGCGGCTGGGATGAGTGCCAGCCGCCGGGTCTTCTTCGTCCAAGGCCGGCGGCTGGGATGAGTGCCAGCCGCCGGGTCTTCTTCGTCCAAGGCCGGTGGCTGGGATGAGTGCCAGCCGCCGGGTCTTCTTCGTCCAAGGCCGGCGACTGGGATGAGTGCCAGCCGCCGGGTCTTCACGATACACCAACCGGCGGCTGGGATAAGGCCAGCCGCCGGGTCTTCATCATATGCCCACGATCATTTCTCAAGTCAAGACTCATTATCCGAACATTGTCCAGTCGACCGACCGAACGTAACTCTATGCCCGGACCGACCCGAAGATCATCCATTTGCACGTTCTGACTCCACGATCCGTCCATAAACATTCCCCGTAAGACCATAACGAACGTCCAGCCGTCCGTGGACCAGTAGCCGAGCACACGAGCCAAAGGAACCGGCGGCTGGCCATCAATACCGAAACCGGCGGCTGGGAGTTCAAACAAAAAACGGGCGGTTCAAATCTCAGAAGTCGTAAAACGCTCGGAACACTATTCACGCGGGAAAAACCGTTGAAAAACACTATTCATCCCGAGGCAAAGTTAACCGAAAAATCGAATTGAGCTTAAACCGAGATTCGGATTACTATTCATCGAATTACTATTCACCGATTTACTATTCATCGGCGGGCCGGATGTGGATCAGAACGCGCGGGCGGATCACGGAAGACTCTCGGGCCGGATATCAGGCCCAAAAAGCTTAGATCGGCGGCTGGGAAGGAAAGACAAGGTCCCACATCGGAAATCTGAAGTCTTAGCCTCGTAGGATTGTCAGTATATATATGAACGCTCATGTAAGGGTTAATCCCATCCCAGATCCGAGTATTAGGAGTTTTAGCAATTTAAGACTTTTCAGCTTTTGCTAATTTCCCTTGTACTTTTGGAAAATATCAATAAAAAATATCTCTTGTGCATTTTCGGTCCTTTAGTTCTTTATAAATAGAATTTTCGAGCCCCCACTATATATAAGTTTTGACAGTGTGAGTTTCGGCTCTCACAGTTTGGCGCCATCTGTGGGGACGAGAAATATTCTTAACCCTAAGAACGAAAAGGATACGAAACGAAAACGATGACAAGAAGAAGCGACGATATCACCAACCAACCGGCCGCAGCCGCCACAGGAACGACCGGAACGGGAATTCCAGCAATCGGTACATCGGCGGCCGAGACCGGAGCAACTGCCGCCGGGACATCCGCCGACGGAGCGATCAGGATAACCAGGACCTCCGCCAGTGCGCTCACCCGATTCGGAATGCCGATCGAGGACCCGATCATCACGGAAACAGCCAACGCCGCCCCAGAGAACGTGGCGATCACCGAGCTGAGGAACATGGTAGCCGATATCGCAGAACGGCAAAACATACAAGAAAGAACGGCCGCGCAGGAAAGAGCAGCTTCCCAGGAGCTGACGCGTGGCCCCCGGGCTTTCGAAGCGAGACGCCTTATCTTCACCCCGCGAGCGGATCCCCCGGGCCGTCAGAATCCCGATGAGCAGACCCCAATCGGAACAAGGAGAGAACCGTCAGCACCACCCCCGCTGAACCGGAAAAGCGCTACTGGACGAACCACTGAACGACCGACGTCCACGGTGACTAACGGCGGAAACCCGAGAGACACCGCGAACGTAGCCGAAAGCGAAACCGACGACGAAGCTGGAGATCTAAACGCGGATGAGGAAGAGCTCCGATGGATCGAAGAGCAGGAAAAGGTGGAACGAGAGGCCCGAGCTAACCGATCCGCTAGCCGAAGGGACGAGTTGGACGAGCTCCGTGACCGTTTGGAACTCACCGCAAGTCAGATGAAGGAGGTAAGGTCGCAAGTCCATAAAGCAACAAGTGCGGCCCCGGAAATTGACCGCGTCTTAGAGGAAACGCAAAAGATCCCGTTCACTTCAAGGATCACAAGCGTTAGACTTTCTGACCCGGGAAAAATCCGAATCCCTTTTTACGACGGGACAACCGATCCAAAGGCCCCCATGACGGCCTTCCACATCGCTATGGGACGGGCTAGATTCAAACCCGAAGAAAGAGACGCCGGATTCTGCCTCCTCTTCGTGGAGCATCTGAAAGGATCAGCCCTGTCGTGGTTCTCGAGGCTAGAAAGAGACTCGATCGACGGTTTCGACCGATTGTCGGCAGCTTTTCTGAAGCATTACTCACTGTTCATAAGACAGTCAACATCCGACGCGGACCTCTACTCGCTGTCGCAGGAGCCCGAAGAAAGTCTTCGAGATTTCATCGAAAGGTTTAAGATGATTGTCTCGAAGATCGACGGCCTAAGAAACAGTGCCGCGATCAACGCCCTGAAGAAGTCCTTACTGAAGACTTCAAACTTCCGAAAGGAGATTACCGTGAACCCACCGGTAACCATTCAAGATGCTCTCCACCGTGCTTCCAACTTCGTCATCTACGAGGAAGAAATGAGGGTCCCGGCCGGAAAGCACCAATCATCGAAATTGGTCGCCAAAGGCACGGTGCAACCTTCTAACTTTCCAAATGAGAGGAGAAGTAAGCGAACCAGCCGAGATGAGGAACCCAACCCAGGCGGAGCGCATAAATACCAAATAAACACGGAGAGACCGTATGATGAGTGAAACAAAGGACCGTGGAATACTTGGACCCGACCAGGATTCAACGAGAACGCCTTTTGTACCTTCCACAAGACAAAGGGCCACTCAACCGAAAACTGCAGGACTGTCGGAAGAAGGCTCGCGGCAAAGCTATTAGCCGGGGAGCTCAGAAACGGGGTGACCCTCGAGAGTCTCAGAGCTATCGAAGAAGGCGTTGGCGCCCCGGACGGACGACCTAACCGGGAACGTCCCGAAAGGCCCGAGGAAGATACCCCCAAACGGGGAAGGAGACCAAACGGAGACGACTCCGCCGCCAATCGCAGGAGAATCCACATGATCATCGGAGGATCTCAGTATTGCCGAGACACAGTGGCCTCGATAAAGGCGTTCCTGAGAAGAGGAGACAAGGAGTCGAACCCGCGGGAGCCGATCACTGAAAACGACGATCGGATCGCCTTCCACGAAAAAGACGCTGAAGGCCTTGACCAACCTCACGACGACCCATTGGTGGTAGAACTAGACATCAACGACCATGACGTCTCCCGGGTCTTGATCGACACCGGAAGTTCGGTGGACGTCATTTTTCGGGAGACACTTCAAAGGATGAAGGTGGATCCGTCAATGATAAAGCCCAATCCGAGGTCACTCACCGGATTCTCTGGCGAAGTCACAATGATGGATGGAACAATCCAGCTCCCGGTTCGTGCCGGTGGAATCACAAAAATTGTTAACTTCGCGGTGGCAAACCATCCCGCGATTTATAACGTGATAATGGGAACTCCTTGGATCAACTCAATGCGAGCTATCCCATCAACTTACCATCTCTGCCTGAAGTTCCCAACACCAAACGGGATCAAGACCGTTTGGGGAAATCAGAAGGAGGCTCGGATCTGTTTTCTGGCGGAACACAAGCTCCGGAATCCGACCATCCCACAGAGAGAGAACACGAAGAGGAAGAATGAAGACGAAGTCCCTAAACTGGGAAAGAAAGTAAGCAGAACCGAACAGTTCGAGAAAACGGAATTTCCGCCCACGGAAACAAACCAAGAAGAGACAAAAACTGCCGAGGAAAAGACCTCAGAAACCGTCAAAAGCTACAACCGACGATTCCATGACTAAGACTTAAACGTCTTCTTACCAAAAAAAAAAAAAAAAAAGGAACTACGGGTGACTTGATCCCTTTTCGCGAAGGGTACGTAGGCAGCTCGCTTAAGAAACGAGTTCAGTTGCCCCTCTCCTTAAAAAAGGGGGTGAGTGGGTCCGTATATACATACTCCCAAATTTTCGGAAACAAATCAAGGAGATGGACATTGGGACTTAGCATCTCATAACACATCCAAAATTTGAAAAAGTTTCCGAAAACACCATTCCGATAGACATCGAGACTCAGCATCTTGAAACCTGATCCGGAAAACCCGAGGAAAATGAACATTGAGACTTAGTATCTCATAACACATCTTAAAATCGGATAAATATCGAGACTTAGCGTCTCGTAACTTATCCACGACCACCAACCGATCAAAGATATTTCTCCTAGTTTCTTAAGTCCTCTCCAACAAATCCGTCTGTTGCTGGCCACAACAAGACTATCTTTTTAAACCATGGTTCTCTCAACATCCCGCAAAGGATAAGAATAGCGCGCTCTACAAATTTTCTTGATTAACATCGGAAGGGCGTTACCTGCATCCCGCGATACTGCAGGAAGCGCTCGAGACGATGTTCTGATTAGTTTACTTTGGCTAAGCGCTTCGCATAGGTAGATGGTGCGAAGCATGGGACACAGAGTAAACTCTCTAAACCCAGTAAGCGCCTGACATGGAACACTGGTCAAAGACATCTCGAGAACGCAGTATCACACCGGCTCTGATGCGAGATCTTAAAAGCGTTCAGTCGAAAGAGGGATCTGAACCAGCTTGATCCCCTGCGACAACAAAAGACTGCATTAAACCCAGGAATATTCGCAGAGATGACCTGGTCTAAAGTTCGAGTGTCCGGGGTAACACTCGAACGCAACGCCAATCAATTCCGAAACGGGCCAGCCGCCCATCCTCCGTAGAGAGACGGACCAGCCGCCCTTCGTTCCAACGCAATGCCCTTCACTCTACAAAACGGGTCAGCCGCCCGTCCTCCGTAGAGAGACGGGCCAGCCGCCCTTCGTTCTGCAAAGATACCAATCAACTCCGAAACGGGCCTTCGCTCTGCAAAATGGGCCAGCCACCCGTCCTCCGTAGAGAGACGGACCAGCCGCCCTTCGTTCCGCAAAATGGGTCGGCCGCCCTCTTGGAAGAAAGACATACCGGCCACCCAATTTCCCTTTATCAAAATTTATAACCCGAAGACAAGCCATCTTTCAAACTATAAAAGCAAGGCAAGCAAAGAAGTCCATAACAACCAAAGGCAAAAGCAGATGGATAATAAATCTCCATGAAAGGAGATATAAGAAACCAAGTTCGTTTGACAAAGCGAATACAATAAGGGTCGAAAGACCCGAACATAACAGAAACCGGAAATACAAGGCCAAGGCCTAATCATACTCGACAAGAGGAGTAGGAGCTCCGTAGTCCAAAGCTTCTGCATCCGGGGACTGGCACGGAGAAACGGGAGAGCATACCAAGTAGCTGTCGAGAACGGCAGCAGCCCGATCGTAGGAGCCGGCCCAGCCTCCTCCTTTGAGCCGCTCTAATGATGCCTCCAGCTCTCCTTCTTCCTCCTCGACCTTGGACTTCCAGGACTTAATGTCCCGGACTAGATCAAGGTTCGAGCTGACCTCAGTCAAGGCAGTCTCTCCATATTTCGCCTGACGCATCGGCGCAAGAGCAGCTTTAGCACTCTCAATTCGGAGACGGTACTTCTCTACCAACTTCCAGCGGCTTTGCTTAAGCGCCAGATCCATCTTCCGCTCAGCCTCCGCGAGCGCCTTCTTGAGCTCCTTCTGCGATCTCTTCTCCGCATTCCGAAGCTTGACTTCCAGGGCCTTGATCTTTTTCTCCTTCTTCTGGGACTCTTTCTCTGAGACTTCCAAGGCAACCTGGGTCGCATGAGCTCGGGTGGCGACCTGAATCAAAGAAAAGCAAATATCAGCAAGGACCAAACTGCGTCAAAACAAATCTAAAGGAAAAAAGAACTACCATCATAAGGCCGGAGGACAGGTTTCCATAAACCGCTGAACGATCGAACGGCATAGCGGGGGCCGGAGCCAGCGCTCCAAAGTAGTCTACGACTTTCACGGACTCAGCTGGATCTCCCCCCGCCGCCTTGCGAGCGTCCAAAAGGAGACCAGGATCAGACGCCTCGACCGTCCGAGCCACTTTCCCCTTCCTCGGACGGTCCGGGCTGTTGGAAGCTCCCTTCCGTTTGTCCGCAACAGCGACACAAGCAGAACCCTGAGGAGCAGCTACTTGTTCCTCGGGCACGCCATAGAAATCAGGCCCGCACTCGCAGGAAGAGCTACACTTGCATACCTAAGGTACAAGAGCTACGCTAGCTGCCTATTCCCAGGGCGGTAAAACAAAACCGGACGCCGGGTCAAACTCAGCCGCCTCTCCGGATGGTCCAGCTTCACCATACTTTTGCTGGCGATACTTCCAAACACCCTCCATGTCGGGGTATGTCGCCATTGGATCAACAAAGTCAGGACCCTTCGGAGGAGCGCGCCCTTCCAAAATATATTTTGCGTCCAGAAAGCGGCGCCAGAGATCAGGACACTCCCAATTGATTTTCTTCTTATCAACTTCTTCAACGATATCCTCAAACCCAGAAACTCTAGGAGCAAAGGGATCTCGAACTAAAGAGAGAAGAGAGGAAAAGATGAAAAGTGTGAGAAATGAAGTTATGAAGAATGAAGCAATGGAGTGAGGACTACTTATAGAAAAAATTCACAAAAAACGAAAGACTTACGTGGCAAACTCCACTCGGTCCTAACCGAGCCGCCGAAATCGAAACCAACTGTGAGCGGGCTGCGTTTCACGTAGAAAAACTCGTGCCGCGAAGCTTTGCAATGCTGTCGAAGCCCGTTATAACCGTTTCACATTCTTCCGAACATTGACCGAGCAAAAATCCGACTTGGAAACCTTCCTTAGCGAAAAGAATTCCGTATAAGATCACCCTCCAACTTGATCCCGCATTCGGCGCAACGGACCACGAGTCCCATCAAATCCTCACAGCGGATGGGGTAAGTTGAGAGATCGCAACCCCATATAACTCAAGAAATTCGAAGATAGCTCCTGGGATCGGGAACCAGAGGAAAGCTTCGTAAAACATCGACTCGTACATGGCGAAATAGCCCTCTGGCGCCTTGTTCATCCTATCCCCATCTTTTGGGAGACGGAACTTAATCTTGTCCGAAATCCGGAAGTTGTATCTGAGCTCGGCCAATGAATCCCGATCGCTCAAAGTGGGTCCATGCTTGAATCCCTCGGATATCGATCTGTAACTCGTAGACGGTCCAGGTTTCTTAAACCGCCAAGCAAAAATATCTTCACCCCAATAGGCTTTAGCCTCTTCGGGAGAACGACACTCGGACTTCACGTCCGGATGCACAAAGATAGGCACTTCCGGGTGATCCGATCTAACTTCTTCCCTGGACATGGCCGAGTCGTCACCTGTTTCTGGCCAAACACGATGATGCTCGGAAATGACCAGAGATCGGGACGGCCATTCACGCCATCCGCTGTTGTCATCAGCATGTTGAGGAGGAGTCCAAGCGCCACGTGCTATACTCGTCCTCGGCGAAACGCCGTCATGTTCAACTCGAGAAGAACCGGACGCCCTCTCTAAGACACCTCCCGAGCCAAGCGCCCATCTTGATACCGCTACTATGCTAGCCGCCCTCTTGGGGCGTTCTTAGAGCCAGCCGCCCTCCTCGAACCAGATGCTCTACATGTCGAACTCCCGCCCGCCGGCTCGGGTCTGATCTCCTTCCCAGCCGCCGTCTCGGGAATGCTTCCATTCCCGGCTGCCGTCTCGGGTATGTCCTCATTCCCAGCCGTCGTTTCGGGCGCCCATTGAGGAACATTAGTAAAACCGAGCTCTCCTTGAGCATTGCTAGGACCGCCCGCCCACTGAGGGACCCTTCGGGACCGGACGCCGCTTGTGGAATGGCATTTTCCCCAGCCGCCAACAGATCTTCCACAAGTACCGCATCCTGCTCTGCGAACATAAAATCAACTCAACTGATCGTTCATGATTGCATCAAAGTTGAGTTCGAAAGGGGAACCTCCTTCACCAGCCATCACTAAAGAAAAATTTTCAAAGGAGAAACTTGAAGAAGAAAGCTTGAAAAAAGAAGGAGTGTGAAAAAATGAAAATGAAGCCACTCCTTTGATAAAGCAAACATGGCACGAACTTCCATGATGAACAATGCTCTGACAAGACATTAAAGAGAAGCGGACGAACGGACGAACGGAAAAGCTCGTTATGGACCGACCTTGGATTATATTCCATGATCCAATTTCAAGACCAAAACTGAAGAGTCCCCTTTTAAAAAAATTTCGTTTCTTTTAAGGTCCTTTTTGCAATTTCTTAAACACCTCTTGAACTTCTTTTCCTTCTTTTCTTTGTTTAAGTCACAAACACCTTGGAAGAACATCATTATCGAATTTTTATCAAACCTTTTTTGAGAGTTTTTCTCTTTGTTCTTCAGAGAACTTTTCTTGTTGTTCATTGGGTTACATTGATCAACACTTCTTCCTTGTCGTTCTAGTGAGTCATATCTAGAGGCAAAGAAGTCCCGAGAATATCAAAGGCAATCCGCATCCTTTGTGCGACCCATTCATTCCATCCAAAGCCATCAAAGAAGCTAGTAGCTTCCAGCTAATCTATCCCATACCGAGTATTGAAAGGAATTCTAGGCGACAGTTCATCAAATCCCGTCGACTTACCACCTCTGCGTGAAATTCTAGACACCGAATGGAGTCAAGACCGTATGGGGAAATCAGAAGGAGGCCCGGATTTGCTTTCTGGCGGAGCACAAGCTCCGGAATCCAACCATCCGCAGAGAGAGAACCCGAAAAGGAAGAAGGAAGAAGAAGTCCCCGAATTGGTAAAGAAAGTGAGTAGAACTGAACAATCTGAGAAAACGGAGGTTGTTGGGGTCGAAATCCCTTCCTCGAAGATTGACGGAACGAGAAGTCAAGATCGAGATCAAATGGAACTTATCCCGAACATGGAACGAACGAGCTAAGGCAAACTGCCCAAGATCCATCCAAGACATGAACCGGCGGCTGGGATAAGGCCAGCCGCCGGGTCTTCCTTCATCCACGGCCGGCGGCTGGGATGAGGCCAGCCGCCGGGTCTTCTTTCACCCACGGCCGGCGGCAGGGATGAGGCCAGCCGCCGGGTCTTCTTTCACCCACTGCCGGCGGCTGGGATGAGGCCGGCCGCCGGGTCTTCCTTCACCCACGGCCAGCGGCTGGGATGAGGCCAGCCGCCGGGTCTTCTTGATCCATCAACCAGCGGCTGGGATAAGGCCAGCCGCCGGGTCTTCTTGATCCATCAACCGGCGGCTGGGATAAGGCCAGCCGCCGGGTCCTCTTGATCCATCAACCGGCGGCTGGGATAAGGCCAGCCGCCGGGTCTACATGATATACCAACCGGCGGCTGGGATAAGGCCAGCCACCGGGTCATCTTATACTCACGATCATTTCTCAGTCAAGTCTCATTATCTGAACATCGTCCAGTCGACCGACCGTCAAACATAAGTCTAAGCCCGAACCGACTCGAAGACTATCCGTTTGCATGTCCTGATTCCAAAAACGTCCATAAACATTCCCCGAAAGACCGTGACGAACGTTCAGCCGTCCATGGACCAGTCGCCGAGCACACGGGCCAAAAGAACCGGCGGCTGGCCATCAATACCGAAACCGGCGGCTGGAAGTTCAAACAGAAACGGGCGGTTCAAATCTCAGAAGTCGTAAAACGCTTGGAACACTGTTCACGCGGGAAAAACCGTTGAAAAAACATTATTCATCCCGAGACAAAGTTAACCGAAAAATCGAATTGAGCTTAAACCGAGATTCGGATTACTATTCATCGGATTACTATTCATCGGTTTACTATTCATGGTTCACTATTCATGGTTTACTATTCATCGAAATCGGGCCGGACCAGGATCAGATTACGTGACGGGCTGCTGAAGATTTCGGGCCGGGATTCGGGCCCAAAAGACTAAGTCGGCGGCTGGAAGGAAGGAGCAAAGTCCCACATCGCCCAGAAAGAGTTTTACCCTCCTAGGTCTCCTAGTATAAATATAGACGCTTGTACTAGGTTCAGATCATCCCAAATCCGAGTATTAAGAGCTTTAGCAATATAAGACTTTTCAGCTTTTGCTAATTATTCTTGTACTTTCGGAAAAATATTAATAAAATATTCTTTTTACATTTTTCGGTCCTTGAGTTCTTTTAAAATAGAGTTTTCGAGCCCCCATAAATTATAAGTTTTGACAGTGTGAGTTTCGGCTCTCACAATTTCTACTGGCCAAACTTAAAGAAGGATGTTGAGAAGGTGTGTGCTCGGTGTGAAACTTGCAAACGATCCAAAGCCAAAGCACAAGTTTCAGGTATGTACACTCCTTTGCCTATTCCTACTCAACCTTGGACTGATATCTCTATGGACTTTGTGCTTGGATTACCTAGGACTAGATCAGGAAAGGATTCAATCTTTGTGATTGTAGATAGGTTCTCCAAGATGGCACACTTTGTTCCTTGCCATAAAACTGATGATGCAGTTCACATAGCTGATTTATTCTTTAGGGATGTAATTCGGTTGCATGGCATACCCAAGACTATTGTTTCTGATAGGGATACTAAGTTTTTGAGTAACTTTTGGAAAACTTTGTGGGCTAAGTTAGGAACAAAGCTGTTGTTTTCAACCACTTGTCACCCCCAAACTGATGGTCAAACTGAAATCGTGAATAGAACTTTATCTGCTATGTTGAGGGCCATTGTTAAAAAAAATCTTAGAACTTGGGATGAGAGTTTACCTCATGTTGAGTTTGCTTATAACCATTCGGTTCATTCAGCAACTAAGTATTCTCCTTTTCAAATCGTTTATGGCTTTAATCCCTTATCACCTATGGATCTAATCTCTTTACCTTTGAGTGAAAGAACAAGTTTGGATGGGGAAAAGAAAGCTAAAATGGTTAAGCAGATTCATGAGAAGGCCAGGCAGAACATAGAGGAAAAAACAAAACGTTATGCCGAGAATGCCAACAAGAAACGACGCAAGGCTGTCTTTGAGGTGGGAGATTTGGTTTGGATTTATTTGAGGAAAGATCGGTTCCCTAATGAGAGGAAATCTAAGCTGATGCCAAGAGTGGATGGACCATTCACAATCGTGGGGGAAAATCAATGACAATGCTTACCAAGTGGATTTTCAAGGTAAGTACAATGTGAGCTCAAGTTTTAACATAACTGATTTAATTCCTTTTCTTGCAGATGAATTGGATTTGAGGGCAAATCCTTTTCAAGAGGGAGGGGATGATACAATCATGGAAAGCATGACTGAGCGGGAACAACCAAGGAAGGAACATGAAGCTGAGCTTGTAGCTGAGGAAGGGCTTGAACCGGAAATGGAGGAGAAAGAGGAGCTTGTAGCCGTGGATGCATTACATGTACCAGCTGGAGCTATGACCAGAGCCAGGACCAGACAGCTTGCTCAAGCTTTAAACCAGTTGCTCAGATCAACCAAATATCAAACCAACCGTGAGAAGGAAAAAGTGCAACTCGTGACTTTAGTAAGGATTCAAGAAGATTCAGGAGTGCCTTCCCAAATGCCGAATTCAGGAGGTGAATGCTCAAACTCAGGAAGGCCTTCCCAAATCGACTTTTCAGGAAGTCAGAACAAGGACTAAGGAAGCCCTTCCTAAGGACGGATCAACTTCACAAACCACAAGCAGATTCGAAACTCAAGAGTCCAATCTCAACCGATTACTCAACTATCTTTTTCATTTAAGTCTTTTCTTTATTTTCAAGAAACTCAAACATCATCTTTGCTATATGTATTTCGAAAACTCATTGGAGAAACATCAAGTTATTTTTCTATCATCTTTTCGTTTACGAAAACTCCCTTTGAGAGAGATTCTCATCTGTTCTTCTTGAACAAATCTTGTTGTTTGGTGAGTAATATCCGATCAACACCCTTCTTCTATTGTCTAGGTGAGTCATATCCTAGGATAGTTGGAGTTAGGCATATCAATGGAAATTCCGCAACCCTTGTGAGACCAATCAATCCATCTAGTTCTGTGAAGTGTTAGTAACCTTCTCAGTTCATATCCAACCTTAGCCGACCTTCAGGTGCAATTCCTTGGGAAAATTGTATCACAAGGGCCGCCAATGCGTAGGCTGGGGCATTCTCTCCTCGGGGGATTCTTGTGAGCTCAAACTTTTTGAATTATTTCGCCAAGTCGTGGACGATCTTGAGATAGGCTTCCATCCGATCATCTCTTGCTCCATAATCTCCACTGAATTGGTTTGCGACCAGTTGGGAGTCGCAGTATGCTTGGATGTTCTGGATTTTTAGGCCGAGGGCGAGTCTCAGTCATGCGATCAAGGCTTCATACTCCGCTTCATTGTTGTAGGCATTGAAGAGTAATCAGAATGATTTCGACAGGATTTCTACAGTTGGCGACGTTAACCGCACTCCAACTCCCGAACCTTGCTTTGATGATGAACCATCTGCGTGAAGTATCTAACTAGAGTTTGCAGTTGGTTCCTCGACACCTGCGGTTGGTAGTTCGGCCAGGAAGTCCGCCAGAACTTGCGATTTGGCGCATGTCCTACTTCGATATTCGATATCGTACTCGCTTAGCTTCACCGCCCATTTTGCCAGCCGTCCAAACTGACTCGGACTATGCAAGATCGTTCTGAGGGGGAAGTTGTAAGTATGACGATCGTGTGGGATTGGAATTACAGCTGCAACTTCCGCTCTGACATCACCACCACCAAGGCTGATTTCTCCATCAACGGGTATCGAGTTTCCACATCCGTCAAGGTCGGCTTACGTAAAAGATTGGCTTTTGCACGTCTCGGTCTTCCCGTATGAGTACTCAACTTACTGCTGTCGATGAAACCGCCGTGTACAGGAACAAGGGTTTTCCTTCGACTGGTTTCGATAGGACAGGCGGATTACCAGGTACTTCTTCAATTCTTGGAAAGCTTGCTCGCACTTCTCCATCTATTCAAACTTCTTGTATCCTCTGAGGGTGTCGTAGAAGGGAAAGCATTTGTCCGTTGATCTTGAGATGAGTCGGTTTAGGGCCGCGACTTGTCCGTTCAATTGTTGGATTTCCTTTTTGGTCTTGGGTGAGGCCATTTCTATGAGGAACATTAATTTGCTTCGGATTTGACTCTATTCCTCGATGCGTCACCAGGTAACCGAGAAATTCTCCCGACGCGACTACGAACCTACACTTCGCCGGGTTTGGCTTCATATTATGCCGGTTAAATTGTTTGAAACATTCTTGCAAGTGCTTCTCGTGATTTTTTCCACCAGCATATCATCGGTGTAGACTTCCATTTTCTCCCTGAGCTTCTCAGCGAACATCTTGTTGACGAGTCTATGATATGTTGCGCCGGCATTTTTAAGTCCAAACGGCATCAGTTTGTAGCTGTAAATCCCGCTATCCGTGATGAATGCAGTCTTGTCTCGGTCGTCAGGGTTCATCATGATTTGGTTATATCCCGAGAATGCATCCATGAAGGATAGCAATTTGTTCCTTGCCATTGCCTCAACCAGTCGGTCAATGTGCGGAAGCGGGAAACTATCTTTTGAGCACACCTTGTTATATCTGTGAAGTTCACGCAGACTCACCACTTTCCATTCTTTTTCTTCACTACCACCGGGTTGGCAAGCCAATCGGGGTACTTGACCTCCATAATGGATCCAACTTTGAGCATTCTGTCCACCTCGTCGTTTACCGCTTGGGCGCGTTCAGGGCCGAGTTTTAGTCTTTTCTGCTTCACCGGCTTAAATGTCGTGTCCACGTTAAGCACGTGACTCGTTATTTCGATGTCGATCTCCGGCATGTCTTCCGCTGCCCATGCGAATGCGCTGGCGTTTTCCTTCAAGAGAGTGATCAACTCTGATTTGATTGGTTCTTCCAGGTTTGCTCCGATCTCCGTACACCGTTCCGGGTTTGCTTCGTCTATGTTCACCGAGATTACCGGCTCGCACAGGGGACTTCTTTCTGCCTTCCGGGCTACCTCGATTTGTAGCTTGTGCTCGAGTTTCGCGAGTTATCGTTCTTCTTTCGCCTTATTGGTTATCATATGAGCGTCGGATTCGGTCACTGGTCTTCTCAGCCTCTGCTCCGTTAAGAAACTGGTCCGTGAATCTCTTTTTCTTCCCCAGATCGTCTCCACTCCATCCGGGGTCTGGATCTTCAGGCAGAGGTGATAGGTTGACGGGATAGCTTTCATTGTGCTTAGCTTTCATTGTGCTTAGCCATCGTTACAAATTCGAGGGAAGTCTATCACAAAGAACTTTGTGTCTTTCTCCACTCCTTTTTCTTTTACAGGGAGTTGAATCGTCCCCTATCATCATTGTCGGCTTTCCAGAGAAACCAGTCAACGGTTTTGGATGGGTTCTGAGATGCCAGATCCCAGTGTTCATCCTCCGAAGGGTTTCAAGAAATATGACGTTCACCGTGCCTTCCGTGTCGACAAGAACTCTCAGTATGTCATGGCCTCCGATCGAAAGATTGATGACGAGCAGATCGTTGTGATGGTGGTCGATTTCAGCGGCTTCACCTTCTCGGAAAGTCATCGTTCTGCTACGGTCGCTATCCGTGTAACTCCAGTCCATTATTTCTTCGGAAATCGTTTTCTTTCTCGTATCATCTCGCACTTATGGTTTAGAATATTTTTTGTCCCCACAGACGGCGCCAAACTTTGAGAGTATAAACTAACACAATCAAAACTTATAATTTGTGGGGGTCAGAAAATCCTATTTTATGAGAACTCAAGGACCGAAATTGAAATGACGATTTTATTAATTGATTTGTCAAAGTACAAGAAAACTCGTGAATGCTTTGCGTCTTATAATGAGAAAGCTCTTATACTCAGAATTGGATGATTGCAGCTAAGTACATACATGCCTATATATACTGGGCGACCTAAGCCGCTGAAAACTCTTCTAGGCGATGTGGGACTTTGTTCCTTTCCTCTCAGCTGCCAACCTTGGTAAATATAGGCTTGATCCCCGGCCCAATTATTTAACAGGTTACCGCCCAGTCCGACTCTGATCCAGCTTGTCTCCGGTCTGACCCAGTCCACTTTATTCTTGGTTTTCTGGTTGTTAAACATTCGTATAAACTTCATCCCGCCCAATTCTCTTAACCCAAATAAACTTTTAGTCCGCCCGTCTCCGTTCGAACACGACCCTTCAAATTCTTTTTTGAACCCAACCCGCCCAATTCTTTTCTCAAGGAGCAAGTGGCGGCTTGATTCGGAGAATGTGGTGCCTTGAGCAAGAGAATATGGCGCCTTGCTTCTAGGGAAGGAAATTGGTGCCTTGGACAAGAGAATGTGGCGCCTTGGCCTTGAGAAAGTGGCGCCTTACTTGAGCAAGAGAATGTGGCGCCTTGCTTCTAGGGAAGGAAACTGGCATCTTAGACGAGAAAATGTGGCACCTTGGCCTTGAGAAAGTGGCGCCTTGCATGAGCAAGAGAATGTGGCACGTTCGATGAGAGAATGTGGCGCCTTTGCCTTGAGAAATTGGCGCCTTGCTTGAGCAAGAGAGTGTGGCTCCTTGCTTCTAAGGAAGGAAACGGGTGCCTTGAACGAGAGAATGTGGCGTTTTGGCCTTAGAGAGTGGCGCCCTGCTTGAGCAAGAGAATGTGGGGCTGATATGTTGGGATTTTGACCCATACTAACCTTATTATCTAATTGCTTTTTAGAATTTTTGAGTGTGTATTAGGAGTTTTAGGTGGCTTTGGAGCTGAAATTAGAGTTTGGAGCATTTGGAACCTTTGGAAAAGAAAAGAATCAGAATTGAAGAAAAGAAGGAAAATCCTGCAAAGTATCACCAACTTCAATCGGCGAGCACATGCTCACAAATTTCGGCCACCAAGCGAGCACATGCTCGTCGCGGGAAAATAAAAGAAGGGGATTTTAACCTAATGATGGTAGCCGACTTTTAAGAGGGCAGCCACCTCCCAGCCGCCTATGCCTCCTTATATAAATATTTCTCTTTAGTCCTAGGTTTAGATTATCCTTTTTCATATTCTATTCTATTCCTCTGCTTTTGGCTTTTAGTTTTCAATACCTAGGATTTCTTTTGTAAGGGAGAAGATCTCTGCCACAATTCTGAGAAGATTTCTGAACCCTAATCTCTTTTTAATATCGATTTCAATGCAGTCTTTTTATTTCATTGTTTTGCTTTCTTCTTTCATTTTGTCTGAGTAGATCTCTTAGTTAGGTTAGGGTTTTCAAAGGAATCCATGAGCTAGGGTTAAACACAAATAGGCAAACAAAATCGATGTCTTCACCTTTGTTGATCTTAATGCTTGAATCGATTTGATCACTTGATTCATTGATCTTAGGTTTAATTTAGACAACGACAGTTGCTAGGTTGCTAGAAGAAACATTAGTGAGCAATTTATTCATTACCTGCAACAGTAGATGTATTGGAGAATTGTGAACATATCAAACCTGATCTATAATGCTTGTTTGCGATTTCTAGTACCAACGACAGTTAGGATTTCTAGATCGCTAGACAAAGTTGTTGATACCACGACAGTGGATTGATATTATTTTCGTGTTTGAGTTCTAGACTGGTTCTTAATCATAACCTGAATAGTTGTTTGACCCGTTGCTCTGGATTGCCTGCGATTTATCCTAACCTAGCGCCTTTTATTAATTGTTTTCACAACCGATTTAGATTCACTCTTGTTAGATTCTATTTCCGACTTCATATTGATTCATCTTAGCTTTTTATTTAGTCTTAAAAACCATAGAGTAAACTTGGTCTTCGTGGGATCGATCCCTAAAAATTACTCCGATTTGCTGTGCACTTGCAGTAGGAACTTAGGGTTTAAAACCTGTGTATCAGGGGCCTTGCTTCTAGGGATGGAAACTGGCGCCTTAGACGAGAGAATGTGGCGCATTGGTCTTGAGAAAGTGGCGCCTTGACTTGTCCAAGGAGAGCAAATAGCGTGCTGCTCGTTAGACAAGTGAGATTCTTTGATAAATCCTTCCGTAATTAGATTTCGTGGTTCGTCAATTTCCGAATAGTGGATTATAACCCCAAGAGTAGTATATATTCTCACCGGATCATCAATACTATATATACATATATATATAAAGGAAAACATCTAATTATCCTAAGGACCGGTTATGTTAATAACCTTTATTTGGGTCGGTCAATATTGAGTCCATTAAACCAAACGGTTCATAACACTCCCTCTTGGACGAAATGACTGAATCCTGATGCTATCAAGGATCTTTGTAATATGCTTGGGGATGTTGCCTCATTAAAACCTTTCTAAAGAAAACTCAGTGGGACAAAACCTTAGCGAGGAAAAAGAGTACACCACGTATTACTCCCCCTGTTTTAGACATCACTAAAGTCCCTTAGTCGGTGCATGCCGATCTGATACACCAGCTTCTTGAGCGTGGAAGTTGGGAGCGACTTCGTGAACAAATCAGCTGAGTTGTCGCTTGAACGGACTTGAAGCACTTGTATTTCTCCACCCTTCTGGAGATCGTGAGTGAAAAAGAATTTCGGCAGAATGTGCTTCGTCTGGTCTCCCTTGATGTATCCATCTTTTATTTGAGCTATGCACAGCATTGTCCTCATAAAGTACGGTCGGTTTGTCCTTTCCATCTGCCATCCCACAATCTCGCCTTATGTGCTGAGTCATCGATCTCAACCAAACACATTCACGGTTGGCTTCATGAATTGCCAAAATTTCTGCGTGATTTGATGACGTAGCCGTGAGTGTCTGCTTCATGGATCGCCATGAAATTGTGGTTCCTCCGTGAGTGAACACATATCCTGTCTGAGATCGTCCATTGTTTGGATCCGATAGGTAACCTGCATCAACAAAACCAACTAAACCTTTGTCGTTATGGTTAGTGTAAAATAGACCCATGTACTTCGTTCCTTGTAGGTAACGAAGTATATGTTTAATCCCGTTCCAGTGCCTCTGTGTCGGACAAGAACTAAATCTTGATTGGAGGTTCACGGCAAAGCAAATGCCTGGTCTAGTATGACTAGCCAAATACAATAACGCTCCTATGGCACTAAGATATGGTACTTCAGGACCAAGGACTTCTTCATCCTTTCTTTTCTGAACGAATGGATCACTGTCCAATCCAAGGCTTCTCACCACCATTGGGCTGCTCAATGGGTGGCCTGGTCCATATTAAATCTCTTGAGTACTTTTTATGTATATGCCATTTGATGCACAAGGATTCCGTCTTTTACGTACTCAAGCTGTATTCCCAAACAGAACTTAGTCTTTCCTAAGTCTTTCATTTCAAATTCGGCCTTTAAATATTCAATTGTTTGGGCGATCTCTCCAGAGGTTCCGAGGATGTTCAAATCATCCACGTATACTGCTATAATTACAAATCCTTTGTTTGCAAACTTCTTTATAAAGATACACGGACTGATGGGATCATTTCTATAGCCTTCTTTGACTAGATATTCACTCAATCTATTATACCACATGCGCCCACTTTGTTTCAGTCCGTATAAGGATTTGTTCAGCCTAATGCAGTGTTCATCGTGAGAACTTTTTTATCTTTGATGTTGGGGTCAAAATCCCCTCCTCGAAGATTGACGGAACGAGAAGTCAAGGACAAGACCAAATGAAACTTATCCCGAACGTGGAACGGACGAGCTAAGGCAAACTGCCCACGATCCGTCCAGGAAGTCAATCGGTGGCTGGGACATGGCCAGCCGCCGGATCCTCTTTCACCAACGGCCGGCGGCTGGGACAAGTGCCAGCCGCCGGATCTCCCTTCGTCCGTGGCCGGCGGCTGGGATGAGGCCAGCCGCCGGATCTCCCTTCGTCCGTGGCCGGCGGCTGGGATGAAGCCAGCCGCCAGATCTCCCCTCGTCCGTGGCCGGCGGCTGGGATGAGGCCAGCCGCCGGATCTCCCCTCGTCCGTGGCCGGCGGCTGGCACTTGTCCCAGCCGCCGGGTCTTCATCACATGTCCACGATCATTTCTCAAGTCGAGACTCCTCATCCGAACATCGTCCAGTCGACCGACCGTCAAACGTAACTCAATGCCCGGACCGACCCGGAGATCATCCGTTTGGATGTTCTGACTCCAAAGACGTCCATAAACGTTCCCCGAAAGACAGTGACGAACGTCCAGCCAGCCGTGGACCAGTCGCCGAGCATACAAGCCAAAGGAACCGGCGGCTGGCCATCAATACTGAAACCGGCGGCTGGAAGTTCAAATAAAAAAACGAGCGGTTCAAATCTCGGAAGTCATAAAACGCTCGGAACACTGTTCACGCGAGAAAAACCGTTGAAAAACATTATTCATCCCGAGACAAAGTAAACCAAAAAATCGAACTAAGCTTAAACCGAAATTCGGATTACTATTCACGGTTCACTATTCATCGGGTCACTATTCACCGGCGGGCCGGACTTGAGTCAGAATGCGCGGATGGATCACGGAAGACTCTCGGGCCGGAAATCGGGCCCAAAAAGTTTAGGGCGGCGGCTGGAAGGAAGGACAAAGTCCCACATCGGAAATCTGAAGTCTTAGCCTCCTAGGATTGTCAGTATATATATGTACGTTCATGTAAGGGTAAATCCCATCCCAAATCCGAGTATTAGGAGTTTTAGCAATATAAGACTTTTCAGCTTTTGCTAATTTCCCTTGTACTTTCGAAAAATATCAATAAAATATCTCTTTTTACATTTTTGGTCCTTTAGTTCTTTAAAATAGAATTTTCGAGCCCCCATAAAATATAAGTTTTGACAGTGCGAGTTTCGGCTCTCACAGTTAGGCGCGAAATGGGAAGGACCGTACAAAGTAGCAAAGGTGGTCCGTCCAGGAGCGTACGAGCTAGAAAACAAAGAAGGGAAGCCAGTCCCAAGGACATGAAACGCAATGCACCTAAAGAAGTATTACCACTAGACGTTGTAAAATAGAACTACGAACCGGCTTGATCCCTACATTCAGGGTACGTAGGCAGCTCGCCTTCCAACGAGTTCAGCTATTTATATTTCATAATTTTCAAGGGGGGAATGGGTCCGTATATACATACTCCCAAATTTTCAGAAGCAAATCAAGAGGATGAACGTTGGGCCTTAGCATCTCATAACACATCCATAGCTTGAAAAGTTCCCGAGAATATCATCCCGGCAAACATCGGAACTTAGCATACCGAAACTTGATCCGGAAAGCGAATGGACTCAGAAAAACTGCCCGCGACATGAACCGGCGGGTGGGATAAGGCCAGCCCCCGGATCTTTACCATGCAACGTCCGGCGGCTGGGATAAGGCCAGCCGCCGGATCTTCACCGAGCAACATCCGGCCCGTCCGAGATATGAACCGGCGGCCGACATCACTTCAAAAATCGCCCCTTGGCATACATAAAACCTGCCTTTTAGCAAGCATGCCACCGTCCGTTGCTGATCACAACGGGACGATCTTTTTAACCATGGTTCCCCTTACATCCCAAAGCGGATAAAACGTAGCGCGCTATACAAATTTCCGAACTAACATCCGAAAGGCGTAACCTGACATTCCGCGATCCTGGCAGGAAACGTCTCAGACGATGTTCTATTGAGTTCATTTCCACTAAACGCCCCGCATAGGTAGAAAATGCAAAGCGTAAACCACTAAATGAACTCCTTAAACCCAGTAAACGCCAACTTGGAACGCTGGTCTTAGACATCTCACGACGAGGTACCAAACCGGCCCTGGAACGAGATCATAAACTCGTCCGAAACTAGCAACTAACCCAAACTCCAAGCCCAGCGGCTAACTCCGCTGGTCGAATAACTCAAGGGAAACTCCTCCCGAACAATCAGGTTCGAGCGCCCGGAACAGCGCCCCGATCAACCCGACTAACCTAAGCAAACAAAACCAAACCAATACAAGGAAGGTCGAGCGCCCGATCCAGTCGGATAAACGGGCCGCCCGATCTCTTCAAATAAACGGCCAACAGCCCGCTCCAAAAAAGCATAACCCGGCGGCTCGGACATGCCGGCCGCCCGGGATCGATCAACATAATCCCTTCGTCCGTGGCCGGCGGCTGGGATGAAGCCAGCCGCCGGATCTCCCCTCGTCCGTGGCCGGCGGCTGGGATGAAGCCAGCCGCCGGATCTCCCCTCGTCCGTGGCCGGCGGCTGGCACTTGTCCCAGCCGCCGGGTCTTCATCACATGTCCACGATCATTTCTCAAGTCGAGACTCCTCATCCGAACATCGTCCAGTCGACCGACCGTCAAACGTAACTCAATGCCCGGACCGACCCGGAGATCATCCGTTTGCATGTTCTTACTCCAAAGACGTCCATAAACGTTCCCCGAAAGACCGTGACGAACGTCCAGCCAGCCGTGGACCAGTCGCCGAGCATACAAGCCAAAGGAACCGGCGGCTGGCCATCAATACTGAAACCGGCGGCTGGAAGTTCAAATAAAAAAACGGGCGGTTCAAATCTCGGAAGTCATAAAACGCTCGGAACACTGTTCACGCGGGAAAAACCGTTGAAAAACATTATTCATCCCGAGACAAAGTAAACCGAAAAATCGAACTAAGCTTAAACCGAAATTCGGATTACTATTCACGGTTCACTATTCATCGGATCACTATTCACCGGCGGGCCGGACTTGGGTCAGAATGCGCGGATGGATCACGGAAGACTCTCGGGCCGGAAATCGGGCCCAAAAAGCTTAGGGCGGCGGCTGGAAGGAAGGACAAAGTCCCACATCGGAAATCTGAAGTCTTAGCCTCCTAGGATTGTCAGTATATATATGTACGTTCATGTAAGGGTAAATCCCATCCCAAATCCGAGTATTAGGAGTTTTAGCAATATAAGACTTTTCAGCTTTTGCTAATTTCCCTTGTACTTTCGAAAAATATCAATAAAATATCTCTTTTTACATTTTTGGTCCTTTAGTTCTTTAAAATAGAATTTTCGAGCCCCCATAAAATATAAGTTTTGACAGTGCGAGTTTCGGCTCTCACATTTGAGCTCAATACCCTCTGGTAATCGCATATAAATCTCATTATCCAGTGGACAATATAAATTGGCGGTTACTACATCCATTAACCGTAAATCCAATTTTTCTCTTATGGCCAGACTTATCAGGAATCGGAATGTCATTGCATCCACCACAGGGGAGTATGTCTCCTCATAATCGAGTTCTGGTCTTTGTGAGAATCCTTGTGCCACAAGCCGTGTTTTGTGTCGAACAATCTCTCCTTGTTCGTTTCTCTTCCTCATAAAGACCCATTTATGTCCAACTGGGATTATATCTCGAGGTGTCCGAATTATAGGACCAAAAACCTCTCTCTTCTTTAAAGAGTTTAACTCCACATTTATGGCTTCTTTCTATTTAACCCAATCTGATCGTTGAGTGCACTCATTTATCGACGTGGGTTCTAGATCCTCATTCATCACATTAAGTGCTACATTGCATGCAAATATATCATCGATATCGACGTCTTTTTTGTTCCATTGGATTCCGGACATAACAAAATTTATTGAGATCTCATTGTAATTGGGAACTTCAGGACCATGAGGCTTGGCGTCCCGAGCTTCATTTTGCGGCTCCTTAGGTTCATTTCTGTCCGGTCCATCTACTATTTCCTCGGTCTGAATTTCAGCACCCTTCTTTAATTTCCGAGGAGCCTTATCTTTGGAACCAATAGGTCTACTACGCTTTGCTCGCGGCTTAGACTCTGTAGCAACTTGCGGTCCATTGATACACGAGTTTTAAACCCTTATTTCCTACTGCAAGTGCACAGCATACGAAGTAGTATTTAGGGGTCGATCCCACGAAGACCAGTTTTCACACTTTGATATATTGAGCTAATTCAAAAGCTAAGACAATTCAATATGTTTTTGGTTTTTGTAAACAGTAAGTAATGAAAGCGAAATTGGTTGTAAGATAATATTAAGCAAGCGTTAGGTCAAGGAATATCGCAGGAGATTCAGAGCAACGGATTAAACAACTATTCAGGCAATGATTGAGCATAAATCTAGAACTTAAACACTAAGATAATATCAGTCCACTCTCGTGGTACCAATATCTTTGTCTATCAACTTAGAAATCCTAGCTCTCGCTGGTACTAGAAATCGTAGACAAGCATTAAGGATAGGTTTAATATGTTCACAATTCTCAATACATCTGCTCTCGCAGGTAATGGTTAAATTGCTCACCAATGTTCTTTCTAGCAACCTAGCAACTCTCGCTGTCTAAGTTAAACCAAATTTCATAAGATCAAGTGATCAATTCGATCTAAGCATTAAGAACAACAAGGGTGAAGATATTGATTTGAATAGCCTATTTGTGTTTAACCCTAAAGCTCATGAATTCCTTTGACAAACCTTAACCTAACTAAGAGGTCTACTCAGACATGATTAAAGAAGAAAACAAAGAGATTATAGAGTTCATAATAAAAGCTTGAATAGATAATGAAAGTTGAAAATAACTTAATAAGAACTTAAGTAATGCATAAATATAAATAACTGAAAGTAAAGCATAAATATAAAGACTAAAAGTAAAGCATAAATATAAAGACTGAAAGTAAAACTTGATTAAGCATAAAGATAAGAACTGAAAGTAAAGCATAAGATTAAAAGCATAAGATTAAAGCTTAAAAGAAACTTAACAAGAACTAGATAAAAGCATAAACATAAAACTTAAAACTAAAGAAGAAGCTATGCTTTGAAGCTAGAGAAGAGAGGAGGAAGAAGAAGGTGTGTTTTGAGAGTGATGTTGTGAGTCCATTATATAGGCCAAGGTGAAGGGGAGTAGGTGAAGCGGGGAACGGTCGTTCTTGGTGTAGAACGATCGTTCTCGACGGTCGATCGAAGTTGGTGGAGTTGGTGAACTCGGGAACGATCGTTCTTAGGTGGAGAACGGTCGTTCCGTGCATGGTTGTTGGTGGAGTTGGTGAGGGCAAGAACGGTCGTTCTCTTCATGGAACGGTCGTTCCTCTTCTTTTGTCGGCAAGGTAGGTGATGAGAGGAACGATCGTTCCACGGGTGGAACGATCGTTCTCCATGGTCGTTCCAGCCATAGGAACGGTCGTTCCTTTGCTTCTCCCGAACGATCGTTCTTCTTCGGAATGGTTGCTCCCTTGTGTTTGGTCCTTTTCTCGTTTTTCCATCTTAACTTGACTCGAACACGTCCGTAAACGCCAAACTCCTTCGGAACTCCGTAAAATCTGTAAAAGACTAAAAACAAAAGAAAAGACTCGAAAAACTAACGAAAGATGCAAATCAAAACTCAAACCGAATACTAAAAACGAATCAAAATACGTTAAAAACACGTAATATCAACTCCCCCCAACTAAAACCTTTGCTTGTCCCCAAGCAAAACCAGATATCTTACAAAGAGGAGAGGTTAGAAAAATGTGTGAAACTTGTAAAACTTATAGGACCATACTCTAAATCAATTGCCTGTAAACCGCATTCGCAAAGTTCAGATCAAACCGTACTTCATTGCACTTTTCCATAACCGTAGTAAATAAATGAAATCTCATGATCAAGCAGAACTTAATATTTAACATTCATTATCAAATGCGTGTACTCTCACAAAGGGAATATCTAACATGTTATGGTCTAGGTATCAAGGTTGGTATTTGGTGACTCAAGTGTTTCGGTATTCCGTAAACGCCAAACTCCTTCGGAACTCCGTAAAATCTGTAAAAGACTAAAAACAAAAGAAAAGACTCGAAAAACTAACGAAAGATGCAAATCAAAACTCAAACCGAATACTAAAAACGAATCAAAATACGTTAAAAACACGTAATATCATCCATCAATGACATCAATTCATATTGGTGCATTCACGGCTGGTATATATGATTTAGTTACTCTCTGCGGGTCAGCAAAGGAATCTGGCAATTGTATAGCTAGCTTTTGCAAATGAATAATATTTTGGACTTCCAAGTCACTTTCTTGGGTCCGAGGATATTGCCAATTCAAGTATGTATGATTCTATGCAATTTCTTTATCCAGCCATTTCTCACTACCTACTGTTGGAAAAAACGGATTCATCGTACATGGCCTTAAACAAATCACCGGTAGTTGGCTCAAGATACTTTATGATCGTGGGTGAATCATATCCAACACATATTTCCATCCTCCTCTGAGTCCCCATCTTAGTCCTCTGTGGTGGAGCAATCGGTACATAAACTGAGCAACGAATATCTTAAGATGGGATATGTCTGGCTCTTGACCCGTAATTAATTGGGAGGGGGAATATTTATGGTCACTTGATGGTTTGATACGGATTAATTCAGCGGCATGTAAGACTGCGTGTTCCCAGGCTGATACTGGAAGCTTTGATCTCATGAGTAATGGTCTAGCGATCAACTGTATGCGTTTGATGAGAGATTCGGCCAAGCCGTTTTGTGTATGTACATGTGCCACGGAGTGTTCCACACTTACCCCCATGGACATACAGTAATCATCAAAAGCTCTGGAGGTAAACTCACCCGCATTATCCATTCGGATGGATTTTATAGGAAAGTATGGAAAGTGTGCCCGTAGGCGAATTATCTGCGCAAGGAGTCTTGCAAATGCCAAGTTCTGTGTTGACAGTAAGCATACATGTGACCATCGTGTAGATGCGTCAATGAGGACCATGAAATATCAGAACGTCCCACAAGGTGGGTGGATTGGTCCGCATATGTCTCCTTGAATTCTTTCCAGGAAATTTATTGTTTCCTTAGTCACTTTTACTGGTGACGGCCTTACAATCAATTTACCTTGTCAACACGAAGCACAAGTTTGAATTTTCGGGATCACTTTCCTTTCTTTCAAGGTGTGTCCTCTCGTATTTAATATCAATTTCCGCATCATTCCTGACCCGGGATGTCCCAACCGGTCATGCCATAAAGTGAACATTTCCGTAAAAGCTTTGTTTACGGTGGGATTGGCTTCTATCATACTGATCTTAGTACAGTATATGCCAGTAGCTATAGCAGGTATAGTCTCAAAGACTTTCTTTTGGCCTTGGGCGATTTTAACTATCTGGAGAAATTCTCTGTTTCCTCTGCCCATTGTTTCCACATGAAAACCATTCAGACGAATGTCTTTAAAACTCAATAAGTTTCGATTTGAGCTTGGTGAAAACAATGCATCAGGGATTTCTAGATGCGTGCCTTTAGGAATTAAAATGTTGGCCTGGCCGTGGCCTTCTATAAGGCCGGCCATTCCTGCTATAGTACTTATGTTTGCCTTAAGAATTATGTCTTAAAAGCCTTAATAATATTATTCATTTAAACACCAAAGAAATGAAATTCAAAGACATAAAATCCAACACAAATAAAAGCAACAAGAAATGGAAAAACTTAAAATTTCGGATGTCCTTAGTCAACTTTTGAACTGCCCTCACACTCCGAGGTTTCTTCCTCGTTATTTGTTTCGGGATTATCCATCTCATCGCACCTTCTTAGTACTTCATCACATTCTTTGATGAGTTCTTTGGTCCTCTGCCCTCTTCTGAGGTATTGGTATAGATCATGATAGGTGGTGAAACTTTTGGCCTTGAGCCTTAAAATTATATCTCGCAGGCTTAGTGTGGAGATGGTCTTTTCCAAAAGATCCTCATCTGTCACTACTTCGTCACACAGCCTAAGGCCATAGACGATTTTCATGAAGGAAGAGTTATATTCATCCGCTGATTCACAATCCTTAAAACTGAGAGTCTCCCATCCTTCCATGGAGTTTAGCCACAATACCATTGAGAACCTTTTTCCCAACTTAATCCAAAGGTCAAATGGGTCCTTAACCTTTTGGTACTTGTCTCTCAATTTTCAGTGAGATGGAAGCGCATAATCGTTATGGCTATTTCCCTTTGGCTTTCTATTTCTTTATTGCCATTCATGATGCATCTTCCGGGTCCCCTAGTTTGCAGAGCATTTCTAGTGCTCATTTCCATTCTAGGAAATTATCTCCGGAGAGACTTAGGACCGGGTAATCTGAGGTGTCCTTAAACATCTGAAAATATCCAACTATTTTCAGTTAGGATTTAAATATGATCTGGACCTTAGGAATATGGCCGGTCATGCATCAGATTTTCACTTAGGACCTTTTAATAAAACCTGGACATTAGGAATATGGCCGGTATTGTTTATCCGATTTTAATCTTTACAATCAATCAAGCAATTTGTGCAATCAAACAATAAGGCCGATTTTTATTTAATGGTTTAAGCACTTGGAATGTCTATTTTTAATTTAATCCTTAAATAAAAGTTAATATTTGACTTTTAAGAAAAGAAGAAACAATTAAAAGGATAGATCTTTAAAGGAAAAAGGATATATCTAAGACTTTCCTTTTTACTAAAAGGAAAGGAATTATATTTTTCTATTTGGATTTGGATTATTATCATTAATTAAAAGTTAATCTTTGACCTTTAAGAAAAGGAAAAACAATTAAAAGGATAATTCCTTAAAGGGAAAAGGATATTTCTAAAACTTTCCTTTTTCCTAAAAGGAAGGGATTAGAAATTTCCTATTTGGATTAGGATTAGGGTTTAGGCTAAAACAAATTTTCTTCTTCTCTTTCTCATGGCCGATTTTTTTTTTAGGGTTTTTTTTTCTTCTTTTCAAAAACAATCAAGGATTAAACAAGATGATCTAACAACTCAACTCATGGATACAAGCAATCGATTTTCAAGAGATGATGATCAAGTTCATGCAAACAAGTTCATCAAGATAATCTCAAACAAGTTCTATCAAGCAACCGATTTTAAAGGTTTCATATAACTTAGGTCAAATTCGATTTTGGTGTTTTTCAAAAGATCAAACATGTTTAAACATACAAATCGATTCTAGGTCATATCCTTAGCTTAGGTTCAAGTTCAGATTTTGGTTTAAACATGAACAAACAAGTTCTAGAGAGAGATTGATTTTAGGGTTTCTTTATTCTTAGTTCAAATTCGATTTTGCTCTTGTTCTTAGCATAGGAGTTTACCTTAACACCATTTGGATGTTTGGCTGGCTTATGAAACAGGGAGCTAATAGACCTCAGTTAACCGCTACAAGCGCCAAGGATTGATCACCAAAAGCTGGAGAGGCTGTTGGTTGAAGAAGGAGAAAATTGGATCTAGTTTATTTGGTAGATCGTCATGCACTGTATGCATGCGTGAGAGCGCGTCCGATGTCAGATCGACAAACGGTTTTCACCGGTATATTTGCCTCGTCGGGGGCTTCGATTTGATATCTAGATCGCCTTCTGGTTTCTCACGGTTTGAAAGATATGACTCTTTAAAGTTTCAGTGGCTGTTTAGGGTTTATGAGCTCTCGTGCTGTGAATTGTTATTTTATTAATGAGACCAAAGGGTCTTTATATATAGGTTTACATAAGGATCAATATGGTAATATTCCATAAACCTATTTCTTGTATATAAAGAAAACATCTAAGTATCCTAAGGACCGGTTATGTTAATAACATTTATATGGGTCGGTCTATATTGAGTCCATTAAACCAAACGGTTCATAACAAAAACCGAAAACTCTTTTAAAAACCACAAAATATTCATGGCTTTAAACAAAAAAGCACCCGCATGTATACGCAGATCTTCTCCTACTATAATAGATAAGTAATGTATGTACTTCCTTCAACGATGTAAGAGAGTTGAATTGATGAGATTGGTAATGAGTGGCGGCTGTAACCGTAATGACTTTTTACGCAGAGAAGATATATTTTGTAACTTTTTATTTGTCGCCACCTTTGATCTTTTGAAACTCCTCTGACTCAGCTGTCTTTACCCCATATAAAATGAGAATTAAAGGTCCCCCTGGCGACCGGTTGACCATGCTTTCGTAGTTTACCAAAATTCACTGTTGCAGTATAGTAAGCAAATATATTATATCTGGGTGACTGGAAGTCTAAAAGAAAGCTCTAGATGTGTTCATAGAAAACGTATTCAAGTGATATGGAAACACCACAACTCCAAGAACCCGTAAGTTTTTCTTTTTAACAATAAAATATTGTAGTTAGGTTTTAGATGGGTTGACATGGTCTTAAGGGGAAGAAGAAAAGAGGTTCACGAAAAGTCCATGCATGTTGTATGCAATCAAGAACCAATAGGTTGGACCTCCAAACAGACGAGACGGAGCTACAAGTTACTTGGACAAGTGAATATCCTAAGAAGGGAGACTTAGTTGGACTTTGGTTCAGCTGTCCCTTGTGTCTAATGTAAACATAGAGCTTATTAGCCCTTCCTAATATCTCACAATCAAATAACCAGTCACAATATCTCACAATAAAAGTTTACATCTTTTATAGTTTAGATACATTGCTTTTTCTTAGATGCAAATGGAGAGCCCGAAATCACCTCTTCAACCCCCGACTTATGGAAACTTAGTCACAATCCTCAGCATCGATGGTGGTGGTATTAGAGGGATAATTCCTGCCACTATCCTTGCTTTTCTCGAGTCCGAACCGCGGCGTCAGCGGCTGCGACCAGCGGCTCTCGTGTTGTTCATTTTGATGCCGCACAAGGCTGCGGCTAAACACGGTGGATGAATGCTGCGGCCAGCTGCTCGAAATTTTGAACGTTCGGCGTCAGCGGCTGTAAATTAAATGGAAAACAGCCGCAGCGTCATCAAAACGAACATCGACTCAACCTGCAGTGTGTGGCGTCTGGCATCAGCAACTTAAAAAAAAAACAAGAACCTGGCGGCGGCGGTCGGCTTCAGCAACTGTGAAACGAATAACAGCCTGCAATAAACGACTGCCATACGCAGCCGCTGACGCCGGCGTCATCAAAACGATCTATCAATTTTATTTCTGTTTTGTAAATTTTTAGTAATGATCTTCCGAATACTAATTTGCACTATCATATTTTGATGTGCAATTCTTAACATGTTTTAACTCTATATACACATTGATGTACAGAAATTGGATGGGCAAGAAGCAAGGCTTGCAGACTACTTTGATGTAATGGCAGGAACAAGCACAGGTGGTCTGGTTACAGCCATGCTCACAGCTCCTAACAAGGAAGGCCGACCTTTGTTTGCAGCCTCTGAGATTAAACAGTTCTATCTTGATAACTGTGCGAAAATCTTTCCTCAAGAGCATTTCCCATTCTCCGCTGCCAAAAACTTGGTAAAGTCTTTGACTGATGGTGAATACCTTCATCAACTTATCCATGCCAAGTTGGGTGAAACAAGGTTGGATCAAACACTTACCAATGTTGTTATTCCAACGTTCGATATCAAGCATCTTCAACCTACTATGTTTAGTAGTTACGAGGTTTGTTTAGCTTATTTGTGTCTATGAATTTAATATATATATAAGATTTACAGAACTTTGATACAATATAGATGACTATCTCGTAGGTGAAAAAAAATCCTCTGAAGAACGCAACCCTTGCAGACATTGCCATCTCAACTTCAGCAGCTCCTACATACCTGCCTGCCCATTTCTTCAAAACTAAAGATTCAGCCGGAAACGTCAAAGAATACAGGGTGCAAATGAATGTCATTATAGAGGAATAAAAATCAGTGGAATTGGTGATTCTTCTGCATTCCTCTAAAAGTATACCATTTAAGTAGAATTCTTATTCCTCTGAAAATTAATGGGACCCACATAATGGATGAGAAAACTGCTTAATTCCTCTAGAAATTGTTACTCTCCTAAAAGGTAGAGGAATAACTCAGCGTAAAACTAATCTATTCCACTAACTTTTATTCCACCTATTTTATTCCTCTAGCATTTTTTTTCTGCAACCATTTGCACCCACAATCTCATCGACGACGGAGTTGCAGCTAACAACCCGGTAAATTACTTCAGATGAAATTGTTGCCGTGCGTACTATCGTTTCTATATGATAAAATTCAACAGTTGTGGACTTGGATGTCATGGCCTAGATTGTTAATATATGTGAATAAACATAAACATAAATATCTATATTTGTGGACTTGTATCTTAACAACAATTCAAATATAACTAAATTATTTATGATTTTAATCTAGCATGTATGCCTAGACTTTTAATTTTCGTTTGGGTTTGCGTTTTTGTTTTCATCTTAAATATCTTACATATAATGAGAGAACTACTTTCCTCCCTTTACACATCCTACTGCCACGTGTCCGAAAATCCGCGGAGCAACGTAAGACTACGTCGCCCAGTTTTTTTCACACATGGGCTTAGACGTTTTCTGTTTTATTAACCATTTTGGACCTGTTTACAAGAAGCCCCAAAAAAATGTCACCTTCCTCTTCATCATCGAACTATCCTTTGCATCCTCTACCGCCGAGGACAATCTAGACACCGAGCTTCTTCATCTTCCCTCCTTCATTGAAGTCTAGGCACCACTAACCGCCGAGATTCTTCACCTGTCCTCTTTCATTCGACTTAAATCAGATTAATTACCCAATCTATGGAAGTCCTTTCACTTTCGGCAATTTCCCCTATAAATTTATCCCCAGAAATATCAAATTCTCACCAATCTTCAGAAGTTGAAGTGTAAGTTTTTTACCTTTTTTTTAATAGATTCGTCTCCTTTATTTGTTTCTGGTTTCATATTAGTATTTAGTGTTCATCGTGGATGTCTCTTAGACATCTGTTTTCTGCTTATGTAGGATTGATTAGATCTCTGACTTCTGTTTGTGCGGTTGGTCTAAGGAGTATTGGTTAATTTGATCTCTGAGAGGTCAGTTTTGCTTGTGCTAAATTTCACCAATTCTCACTGTTTTTTTTCATCTTACTTCTTTGTAGGCCAGAGTCGATGGTAATTGTTGTCCTTATTATCTTCTTAACTGGCAATAATATTTTAGTTTTTAAATTTCACTGAAGATTCTTTGATATCGAAAACTACAAGCTTGATTTTTCATTTCTTTCCGCTGAATGCATCATAGATATATTTCAATTATCTGCTCGGAATTTATCTGCACATTCTCATTGCTAAGAAAAAATATGAACTAAAAGCCTAATATTTTGGTAAGAAAAGGAAAGAAAGATTCAAAATTCTACCTATAGCTATTAACAAAGCTTTCACGTTAAAATCAATCTGTGGGAGGCTTATCGTATCTGTGACGAGTATGCACTATCTCAAATGTTTATAATCAACTGTAGAATATATTATATTTTCTGATCTTATAACGTTTATTTGTATGTATTTTATTCAGCAGGCCACCTTCAATTTATGTAAACATCTTCAGCAGTGAAGCAAACAAGTACACAAATGGCAAGAAGCGGAGTATGTTTCACACTGAGTATTCTTACTTTAGACAGAAGTTTTGTGCATGTAAATTTGATAAGATAACTTTTTGTTTGCAGATATTGGCAGATGCCATGTGGGCTTGGAAAATCTGTGATGACAATTGTACTTATACTTGCACGGCCAGGCAGAGGTTACCCAGCAAACGAAGCAGCAGATGTTAATGGAAATAAACCTAAGAGCAAGGAGAGTCAAACCGCACTAACGTGTGTTAAGGCAAAACGAGGCACTCTTATTGTTTGTCACATGGAATTGTTAAGCCAATGGAAGGTGATTTGACTTAAATAGCTGTTCTTCTTAATTCTTTGATAGTATTTTTCCATTAAAATCTCATGGATTTTAAATTCACTCGAGTACGAGCTTGAAACTCATTCGAAGCCTGACACAGTCTCTGTGTTAGTTTATTACGGAGGTCATAGGACACCAGACGCGAAAGCGATATCGAGTCATGATGTGGTCCTCACAACTTACGGTGTTTTAACCTCGGCTTACAAGCAGGTAAGTTCAAAGTATTGATGTATAAACTCAGTCCCAAAATATTGTTTTCTTTTTTATATGTTTACTCGAACTTAAATTCTGAGAATCATGACATGCAGGATAGGGCCAACAGTATTTTCCAGAGGATTGATTGGTATAAGATTGTCCTTGATGAAAGCTCACAGGATTAAATCATGGAAAACACAAGCTTCTAAAGCTAAGTTTGAGTTGTCTTCACACGGCAGGGTGTCTGACAGGGACACCCTTACAAGTAAGAGATTAAACCAGCTTGTGAATAGATAATATGAGTTTATACTCTTTTCGCACTTACTGATTCTATACCTCTTTGATGCAGAACAGGCTTGCAAATTTTTACAGTCTTCTATGCTTTATTCATGTTGAACCATGCTGCAATTGGGCTCTGTATGATGAGATACCATCTGAAATTTTGCAATCCTTTCTTGTATAATTCCTTTTGATTTAACTTCAATACTTGATGTACGTGTGTGTATATAGGTGGAGTAAGATGATTTAGAAGCGTTATGAAAATGGCAATCCAAGGGTACCGAAGCTAATCAAGGAGATTTTGAGGCCATTGATGCTGAGAAGAAGAAAGGAGACAAGGGTCAAAGAAGGAAGGTAGATACTCTTCACTGTTAAAATCATTTTTTCTCTTCTTTTGCTGGACTTATGCTAAATTTTCCTCTACGTTTTCTGTAAACTTTCAGTTTACTTCTTGAACTTGCACCAACCGAGCTTCAAGTTATTGAATGTGAACAATCTGAAGCAGAAAGTGACTTCTATACATCCCTTTTCAAGAGATCTAAAGTAAGTGTTATCATTCCAAGGCTTCAAGCACAATTAAAAAACTTAATCGTAATCTGTTTTAGGGATTGATGATGTGTTGGTAAATGCATAACCTTCTTTTCTGTTTGGTTCAGGTCAAATTTGACCAGTTTCTGGCACAAGGCAGACTTCTTCACAAGTATTCAAACATTCTTGAGCACCTCCTCCGGTGTTGCAACCACCCTTTTTTCAAAACAAAATAGTTAAACACAAATGGATCCAAAATCTCAAAGACTCAGTGCCAGCTTACTTTCTTTTATGTTGATAATTGCAGAGCAATAATACCTCCCTTCGTGTATTCTCTCATAGCTGAATGAATAAGTTAGTATCTTACACGAGCTTCTTGAGACCACATGGTCTTCAGAAACCTAACTCTACTCAATGTTGTTAAGCAGAGAGTTGTTATCCTGATCAGTAAAAGCCACGAAAGGACGACGCCATGGTAAAAGATTTTTCGCTCCACATGTTTCATCCGTTTCAGTTTTCAAAGACTTCAGATTCGTCTCTTTTTCATTGCTTTTATTTTCATATAAGTTTACACTTCGAGTAATTAATAAGTAATCAAACACTTGCGGCTCCAATTCCATTTGTAGGTGATAACAATTTTCAAGATTTCCGAATTGTACATGCTCTCATCATTTGCTATCTAATAAATATAGTCAAGACGTATAAAAATATGTGTATGACAGGAAGATTTTAGGGCGCCTGAATTCAGAAATGAATTAAATACATATTAATTATATTTAAGTTCTTTATAAACAAATATATATGTGCATATATGTATAAAAGTGTTTAATGAATTGGATTTTTACAGAACTAAAATATTATTTTGGAAAATCTCGCTATGGTATTTTGTAATCGGTTGCGTAACAGAATACATTTTAGAAAAGTATTTGCTTTAAAAATGTAGAAAAAGCGAGAGAGGAGCAAACGTTTCACAGGAAAAAAAAAACAAAAAGGAAATTGAACAATAAATCAGACTGTAATATGATTATTGTATTCATTCTGCAGAAACTTGAGTAAATAACGAAGAAACAACAAAAGAGAACAGGGTACGTAAATTAAAGAGTTAATAATGATTCAAACATAAATAATAGAGAACATGGTCTGTATCTATATTTTTTGTAAACAGACAATGACAAATAAAAATTAAAAAAACCCAAACATAAATAATATTTTGTTTTTTACTTTTAGTTTGTAAAATGCAGAAAACAAAGAAAAACAACATATTCCACATTTCACAGAAAAAAAAACCAAAATAAATAAATTATAAGAATCCCATACTTAAATTGTCGTTTTCGATATATCTTTATAGTTTGAATGTGTTCAATCATTTTTTTTTCTTTTGTATATCGAAAAAATATTATGTTCAATGGATATTTACGTAGATTACTAATATTATAATAATAATGATATGTAATCTACGTATTAGTAATCATTATTAAAATATTAGTAATATATGTAGATATTAAAATATTCTGGACTGCGTAATTTTATTCTAAAAATATACTAAGAAGAAAATAAACATATGACTAACAGAACACCACCCCTCGCATGCGCGGGGTTAGCAGCTCTTCTAGTGATAAGAATATTAAAAAGTTTGCAAGACAATGAAAAAAATATCTGACCCCTATTTTTTATTTTTTTACCCTATAGATAGGGTATCTGACCCTAAATTTCATTATATAGAATTTCAAATTACATCCATCCCGATTGTCTTCAGCAATTTTGAATAATATATACATATCATATACTTGTTATATGTCAAGTATAGGCTTTGGTGGCCATTGGAGAGGTGACAAAAGATAGAACTAGAGGGAGCAGTGACTATTTCCCAATAAGGCCAAATGATTACGGAAGGTTTCTTGTGCTTTCCCTAGGAACTGGGAATCGTAATGCCGAAGAGAAGTTCAATGCGAAAGAAGTAGCTGGTTGGGGAATGTTGAGTTGGTTAACACACGACAACTCTACACCTCTCATTGATGCTTTCATGCAAGCTAGCTCCGATATGGTTGATTTTCATTGTTCACGCGGGAAAAATCGTTGAAAAACACTATTTATCCCGAGACAAAGTTAACCGAAAAATCGAATTGAGCCTCAACCGAGATTCGGATTACTATTCATCGGTTTACTATTCATCGGTTTACTATTCATGGTTCACTATTCATCGGCGGGCCGGATTTGGGTCAGAATGCGCGGATAGATCACTGAAGACTCTCAGACCGGATATCGGGCCCAAAAAGCTTAGGTCGGCGGCTGGGAAGGAAAGACAAGGTCCCACATCAGAAATCTGAAGTCTTAGCCTCTTAGGATTGTCAGTATATATATGTACGCTCATGTAAGGGTTAGAGGCATCCCAAGTCAGAGTATTAGGAATTTTAGCAATTTAAGACTATTCAGCTTTTGCTAATTTCCCTTGTACCTTCGGAAAATATCAATAAAAATCTCTCTTTTGCATTTTCGGTCCTTTAGTTCTTTATAAATAGAATTTTCGAGCCCCCACTAAATATAAGTTTTGACAGTGTGAGTTTCGCCTCTCACAGTTTGGCGCCGTCTGTGGGGACGAGAAATATTCTTAACCCTAAGAACGAAAAGGATACGAAACGAAGACGATGACCAGAAGAACCGACGATATCACCAACCAACCGGCCGCAGCCGCCACGGGAACGACCGGAACGAGAATTCCAGCCACCGGCACATCGGCGGCCGGGACCGGAGCAACTGCCGCCGAGACATCCGCCGACGGAGCGATCGGGATAACTGGGACCTCCGCCAGTGCGCTCCCCGATTCGGAATGCCGATCGACCCGATCATCACGGACACAGCCAACGCCGCCCCAAAGATCGCGGCGATCACCGAGCTGAGGAACATGGTAGCCGAAATCGCAGAACGGCAAAACAGACAAGAAAGAACGGCCGCGCAGGAAAGAGCAGCTTCCCAGGAGTTGACGCGTGGCCCCCGGGCTTTCGAAGCAAGACGCCTTATCTTCACCCCGCGAGCGGATCCCCCGGGCCGTCAGAATCCCGATGAGCAGACCCCAATCGGAACAAGGAGAGAACCATCGCCACCACCTCTGCTGCACCCGAAAAGCGCCGCTAGGCGAACCGCCGAACGGCCAACTTCCACGGTGACCAACGGTGAAAACCCGAGAGACACCGCAAACGGAGACGACAGGCAGGAAAGCGAAACCGACGACGAAACTGGAGGTCTAAACGCGGATGAGGAAGAGCTCCGATGGATTGAAGAGCAGGAAAAGGCGGAACGAGAGGCCCGAGCTAACCGATCCGCTAGCCAAAGGGACGAGTTGGACGAGCTCTGTGACCATTTGGAACTCACCACAAGTCAGATGAAGGAGGTAAGGTCGCAAGTCCATAAAGCGACAAGTGCAGCCCTGGGAAAAGATCCCGTTCACTTCAAGGATCACAAGCGTTAGACTTTCTGACCCGGGAAAAATCTGAATCCCTTTTTACGACGGGACGACCGATCCAAAGGCCCACATGACAGCCTTCCACATCGCTATGGGACGGGCTAGATTCAAACCCGAAGAAAGAGACGCCGGATTCTGCCTCCTCTTCGTGGAACATCTGAAAGGATCAGCCCTGTCGTGGTTCTCGAGGCTAGAAAGGGACTCGATCGACGGTTTCGACCGATTGTCGGCAGCTTTTCTGAAGCATTACTCACTGTTCATAAGACAGTCAACATCCGACGCGGACCTCTACTCGCTGTCTCAGGAGCCCGAAGAAAGTCTTCGAGATTTCATCGAAAGGTTTAAGATGATTGTTTCGAAGATTGACGGCCTAAGCAACAGTGCCGCGATCAACGCCCTGAAGAAGTCCTTGCTGAAGACCTCAAACTTCCGAAAGGAGATTACCGTGAACCCACCGGTAACCATTCAAGATGCTCTCCACCGTGCTTCCAACTTCGTCATCTACGAGGAAGAAATGAGGGTCCCAGCCGGAAAGCACCAATCATCAAAATTGGTCGCCAAAGGCACGATGCAACCTTGTAACTTTCCAAACGAGAGAAGAAGTAAGCGAAGCATCCGAGATGAGGAACCCAACCCAGGCGGAGCGCATAACTACCAAATAAACACGGAGAGACCGTATGATGAGCGAAACAAAGGACTGTTGAATACTTGGACCCGACCAGGATTCGACGAGAACGCCTTTTGTACCTTCCACAAGACAAAGGGCCACTCAACCGAAAACTGCAGGACTGTCGGAAGAAGGCTCGCGACAAAGCTATTAGCCGGGGAGCTCGGAAACGGGGTAACCCTCGAGAGTCTCGGAGTTATCAAAGAAGCCGTCGGCGCCCCGGATGGACGACCTAACCAGGAACGTCCCGAAAGGCCCGACGAAGATACCCCCAAACGGGGAAGGAGACCAAACGGAGACGACTCCGCCGCCAATCGCAGGAGAATCCACATGATCATCGGAGGATCTCAGTATTGTCGAGACACAGTGGCCTCGTTAAAGGCGTTCCTAAGAAGAGGAGACAAGGAGTCGAACCCACGGGAGCCGATCACCTAAAACGACGACTGGATCGCCTTCCACGAAAAAGACGCTGAAGGCCTTGACCAACCTCACATCAATGACCATGTCGTCTCCCGGGTCTTGATCGACACCGGAAGTTCGGTGGACGTCATTTTTCGGGAGACACTTCAAAGGATGAAAGTCGATCCGTCAATGATAAAGCCCAATCCGAGGTCGCTCGCCGGATTCTCTGGCGAAGTCACAATGACGGATCGATCAATCCAGCTCCCGGTTCGTACCGGTGGAATCACGAAAATCGTTAACTTCGCGGTGGCAAACCACCCCGCAATCTATAACGTGATAATGGGAACTCCCTGGATCAATTCAATGCGAGCGATCCCATCAAAATACCACCTCTGCCTGAAGTTTCCGACACCAAACGGAATCAAGACCGTTTGGGGAAATCAGAAGGAGGCTCAGATCTGTTTTCTGGCGGAACACAAGCTCCGGAATCCGACCATCCCACGGAGAGAGAACCCGAAGAGGAAGAACGAAGACGAAGTCCCTGAACCGGGAAAGAAAGTAAGCAGAACCGAACAGTTCGAGAAAACGGAGGTTCCGCCCACGGAAACAAACCAAGAAGAGACGAAAACTGCAGAGGAAAAGACCTCAGAAACCGTCGAAGCTACAACCGAAGATTCCATGACCAAGACTTAACCGTCTTCTTACCACAAAAACAAAAAAAAACAAAAAAAAACGGAACTACGGGTGACTTGATCCCTTTTCGCGAAGGGTACGTAGGCAGCTCGCTTAAAAAACGAGTTCAGTTGCCCCTCTCCTTAAAAAAAGGGGGGAGTGGGTCCGTATATACATACTCCCAAATTTTCGCAAACAAATCAAGGAGATGGACATTGGGACTTAGCATCTCATAACACATCCTAAATTTGAAAAAGTTTCCGAAAACACCATTCCGACAGACATCGAGACTCAGCATCTCGAAACTTGATCCGGAAAACCCGAGGAAAATGAACATTGAGACTTAGTATCTCATAACACATCTTTAACTAAAACTTAAAATCGGATAAATATCGAGACTTAGCATCTCGTAACTTATCCACGACCACCAACCGATAAAAGATATTTCTCCCAAATACTTAAGTCCTCTCCAACAAATCCGTCTGTTGCTGGCCACAACAAGACTATCTTTTTAAACCATGGTTCTCTCAACATCCCACAGAGGATAAGACTACCGCGCTATACAAATTTCCGGATTAACATCCGAAGGGCGTAACCTGCATCCCGCGATCCTGCAGGAAGCGCTCGAGACGATGTTCTGATTAGTTCACTTTCACTAGCGCTTCGCATAGGCAAATAGTGCGAAACGTAGGACACAAAGTAAACTCTCTAAACCCAGTAAAACGCCTGACATGGAACACTGGTCAAAGACATGTCGGGATTGCAGTATCAAACCGGCTCTGATGCGAGATCTTAAAAGCGTTCAGTCGAAAGAGGGATCTGAACAAACTTGGTCCCCTGCGACAACAAAAGACTGCATTAAACCCAGGAAATACTCGCAAGGATGACCTGGTCTAAAGTTCGAGTGTCCGGGATAATACTCCAACGCAATATCAATCAGCTCCGAAACGGGCCAGCCGCCCGTCCTCCTTAGAGAGACGGGCCAGCCGCCTTTCACCCTACAAAACGGGCCAGCCGCCCATCCTCCGTAGAGAGACGGGCCAGCCGCCCTTCATTCTACAAAACGGGCCAGCCGCCCGAAGAGAGACGGGCCAGCCGCCCGTCGTTCCGCAAAATGGGCCAGCCGCCCGTCCTCCGTAGAGAGACGGGCCAGCCGCCTTTCACCCTACAAAACGGGCCAGCCACCCGTCCTCCGTAGAGAGACGGGCCAGCCGCCCTTCATTCTACAAAACGAGCCAGCCGCCCGTCCTCCGTAGAGAGACGGGCCAGCCGCCCTTCGTTCCGCAAAATGGGCCAGCCGCCCGGAAAACGGGCAAGCCGCCCTTCACTCTACAAAATGGACCAGCCGCCCTCTTGAAAGAGAGACATACCGGCCGCCCATCTTCTCCTTTATCAAAGCTATAAAAGCAGAGCAAGTAAAGAAGTCCATAACAACCAAAGGCAAAAGCAGATGGATAATAAATCTCCATGAAAGGAGATATAAGAAACCGAGTTCGTTTGACAAAGCAAATACAATAAGGGTCGAAAGACCCGAACATAACGGAAACGGAAAATACAAGGCCAAAGCCTAATCATACTCGACGAGAGGAGTAGGAGCTCCGTAGTCCAAAGCCTCAGCATCCGGGGACTGGCACGGAGAAACGGGAGAGCATACCAAGTAGCTGTCGAGAACGGCAGCAGCCCGATCGTAGGAGCCGGCCCAACCTCCTCCTTTGAGCCGCTCTAATGATGCCTCCAGATCTCCTTCTTCCTCCTCGACCTTGGACTTCCCGGACTTAATGTCCCAGACTAGATCAAGGTTCGAGCTGACCTCAGTCAAGGCAGTCTCCCCATATTTCGCCTGACGCATCGGCGCGAGAGCAGCTTTAGCACCCTCAATTCGGAGATGGTACTTCTCCACCAACTTCCAGCGGCTTTGCTTAAGCGCCAGATCCATCTTCCGCTCAGCCTCCGCGAGCGCCTTCTTGTCCTACTTTCGGGACTCTTTCTCTGAGGCCTCTAAGGCAACCTGGGTCACATGAGCTCGAGTGGCGACCTGAATCAAAGAAAATCAAATATCAGCAAAGACCAAACTGCGTCAAAACAAATCTAAAGGAAGAAAGAGTTACCATCATAAGGCCAGAGGATAAGTCTCTGTAAGCCACCGAACGATCGAACGGAACAGCGGAGGCCGGAGCCAAAGCTCCGAAGTAGTCCACGACCTTCACGGACTCAGCTGGATCTCCTCCCGCCGCCTTGCGAGCGTCAAAAAGGAGACTAGGGCCAGACGCCTCGACCATCCGAGCCACTTTGCCCTTCCTCGGACGATCCGGGCTGTTGGAAGCTCCCTTCCCTTTATCAGCTACAGCAGCGCAACCAGAGCCCTGGGGAGCGACTATCTGTCCCTCAGGCAAGCCACCACCTTGGAAATCGGACCCAGACGGTAGAACAAAACCGGCCGCCAGGTCGAACTCAGCCGCCTCTCCAGACTGTCCGGCTTCACCATACTTTTGCTGGCGATACTTCCAAACACCCTCCATGCCGGGGTATGTCGCCATTGGATCAACAAAGTCAGGACCCTTCGGAGGAGCGCGCCCTTCTAAAATATCTTTCGCGTCCAGAAAACGGTGCCAGAGATCAGGACACTCCCAATCGATCTTCTTCTTGTCAACTTCCACAACGATATCCTCAAATCCAGAAACTCTAGGAGCAAAGGGATCAAAATGAAGTTATGAAGAATGAAACAAAGGAATGAAGGCTATTTATAGAGAAAATTCACAAAAAGACGAAATGCTTACGTGGCAAACTCCACTCGGTCCTAACCGAGCCGCCAAAGCCAGAACCAACCATGAGCGGGCTGCGTTTCACGTAGAAAAACTGATCCCGCGAAGCCTTACAGTTACTCCGAAGGCCGGTATAGAAACGCTTCCCATGCTTCCGAACGTTGACCGAGCAGAAGAAATCCGATTTAGAAATTTTCCTCAACGAAAAGAAATTCCGTACGAGATCGCCCTCCAACTTGATCTCGCATTCGGCACAACGGACCACGAGTCCCATCAAAATCCTCATAGCGGATGGGACAAGTTGAGAGATTGCAACCCCATATAACTCGAGAAATTCGAAGATAGCTCCTGTGATCGGGAACCAGAGGAAAGCTTCGTAAAACATCGACTCGTACATGGCGAAATATCCCTCTGGCTTGTTCATCCTATCCCCATCTTTTGGGAGACGGAACTTAATCTTGTCCGAAATCGTATCTGAGCTCGGCCAGTGAGTCCTGATCACTCATAGTGGGTCCATGCTTGAATCCCTCGGATATCGATATGTAACTCGAAGATGGTCCAGGCTTCTTAAACCGCCAAGCAAAAATATCTTCACCCCAATAGGCTTTAGCTTCTCCGGGAGAACGACACTCGGACTTCACGTCCGGGTGCACAAAGATAGGCACCTCCGGTTGATCCGATCCGACTTCTTCCCCAGACATGGCCGAGTCGTCACCTGTCTCTGGCCAAACACGATGATGCTCGGAAGGGACCAGAGATCGGGACGGCCATGCACGCCATCCGCCGTTGTCCTCAACATGTTGAGGAGGAGTCCAAGCGCCACGTGCTATACTCGTCCTCGGCGAGATGCCGTCATTTTCAACTCGAGAAGAACCGGACGCCCTCGCTAAGACACCTCCAGAGCCAAGCGCCCATCTTGATACCGCTGCTATGCCAGCCACCCTCTTGGGAGCGTTCTTAGAGCCAGCCGCCCTCTTCGAACCAGATGCTCTACTCGTCAAACTCCCGGCCGCCGGCTCGGGTCTGATCTCATTTCCAGCCGCCGTCTCGGGAATGCTTTCATTCCCAGCCGCCGTCTCGGGTATGTCCTCATTCCCGTCCGCCTTTTCGGGCGCCCATTGAGGAACATTAGCAAAATCGAGCGCTCCTTGAGAATTGCTAGGACCAGCCGCCCACTGAGGACCACCTTCGGGACCGGACACCGCGTGTGTAATGGCATTTTCTCCAGCCGCCAACAGATCTTCCACAAGTACCGCATCCTGCTCCGCAGACATAAAATCAAACTCAAACTGATCGTTCATGATTGCATCGAAGTTGAGTTCGAAAGGAGAACCTCCTTCACCAGCCATCGCTAAAGAAAAGATTTTCAAAGGAAAGACTTGAAGAAGAAAGCTTGAAAAAAGAAGGGAGTGTGAAAAAATGAATGAAGCCACTCCTTTGATATAGCAAACATGGCACGAATTTCCATGATGGACTATGCTCTGACAAGACACTAAAGAGAAGCAGACGAACGGACGAACGGAAAAACTCATTGACGTCCCGTTTCAGTCAATCCTGATATAACTCTCAGCTCGAAGCTCCTTGCTCCAAACCACAAAAGCAAAGAGCTGGGGGGCTAACTGTTGGGTCGAAATCCCCTCCTCGAAGATTGACGGAACGAGAAGTCAAGATCGAGATCAAATGGAACTTATCCCGAACATGGGACGGACGAGTTAAGGCAAACTGCCCACGATCCATCCAAGACATGAACCAGCGGCTGGAATAAGGCCAGCCGCCGGGTCTTCTTTCACCCACGGCCGGAGGCTGGGATGAAGCCAGCCGCCGGGTCTTCCTTCACCCACGGCCGGCGGCTGGGATGAGGCCAGCCGCCGGGTCTTCTTGATCCATCAAGCGGCGGCTGGGATAAGGCCAGCCGCCGGGTCCTCTCGATCCATCACCCGGCGGCTGGGATGAGGCCAGCCGCCGGGTCTTCCTTCACCCACGGCCGGCGGCTGGGATGAGGCCAGCCGCCGGATCTTCTTGATCCATCAACCGGCGGCTGGGATAAGGCCAGCCGCCGGGTCCTCTTGATCCATCAACCGGCCGCCGGGTCCCAGCCGCCGGGTCTTCATGATATACCAACAGGCGGCTGGGATAAGGACAGCCGCCGGGTCTTCATCTTTTACTCACGATCATTTCTCAGTCAAGTCTCATTATCCGAACATCGTCCAGTCGACCGACCGTCAAACATAACTCTAAGCCCGAACCGACTCGAAAACTATCCGTTTGCATGTCCTGATTCCAAAAACGTCCATAAATATTCCCCGAAAGACCGTGACGAACGTTCAGCCGTCCATGGACCAGTCGCCGAGCACACGGGCCAAAGGAACCGGCGGCTGGTCATCAATACCGAAACCGGCGGCTGGAAGTTCAAACAAAAACGGGCGGTTCAAATCTCAGAAGTCGTAAACGCTCGGAACACTGTTCATGCAGGAAAAACCGTTGAAAAACACTATTCATCCCGAGACAAAGTTAACCGAAAAATCGAATTGAGCCTAAACCGAGATTCGGATTACTATTCATCGGTTTACTATTCACGGTTCACTATTCATCTGCGGGCCGGATTTGGGTTAGAATGCGTGGATGGATCACGGAAGACTCTCGGGCCGGATATCGGGCCCAAAAAGCTTAGGTCGGCGGCTGGGAAGGAAAGACAAGGTCCCACATCGGAAAAATCTGAAGTCTTAGCCTCTTTGGATTGTCAGTATATATATGTACGCTCATGTAAGGGTTAGAGGCATCCCAAGTCCGAGTATTAGGAGTTTTAGCAATTTAAGACTATTCGGCTTTTGCTAATTTCCCTTGTACCTTCGGAAAATATCAATAAAAATCTCTCTTTTGCATTTTCGGTCCTTTCTTTATAAATAGAATTTTCGAGCCCCCACTAAATGTAAGTTTTGACAGTGTGAGTTTCGGCTCTCACAGTTTGGCGCCGTCTGTGGGGACGAGAAATATTCTTAACCCTAAGAACGAAAAGGATACGAAACGAAGACGATGACCAGAAGAACCGACGATATCACCAACCAACCGGCCGCAGCCGCCACGGGAACGACCGGAACGAGAATTCCAGCAATCGGCACATCGGCGGCCGGGACCGGAGCAACTGCCGCCGGGACATCCACCGACGGAGCGATCGGGATAACCGGGACCTCCGCCAGTGCGCTCACCCGATTCGGAATGTCGATCGAGGACTCGATCATCACGGACACAGCCAACGCCGCCCCAGAGATAGCGGAGATCACCGAGCTGAGGAACATGGTAGCCGAAATCGCAGAACGGCAAAACAGACAAGAAAGAACGGCCGCGCAGGAAAGAGCAGCTTCCCTGGAGCTGACGCGTGGCCCCCGGGCTTTCGAAGCAAGACGCCTTATCTTCACCCCGCGAGCGGATCCCCCGGGCCGTCAGAATCCCGATGAGCAGACCCCAATCGGAACAAGGAGAGACCCCAATCGGAACAAGGAGAGACCCCAATCCCAAGTCCGAGTATTAGGAGTTTTAGCAATTTAAGACTATTCAGCTTTTGCTAATTTCCCTTGTACCTTCGGAAAATATCAATAAAAATCTCTCTTTTGCATTTTCGGTCCTTTAGTTCTTTATAAATAGAATTTTCGAGCCCCCGCTAAATATAAGTTTTGACATTGTGAGTTTCGGCTCTCACAACAGACTTCCGGAGAAGTCTGCTGATATTTTCAGACTGCCAGAGAAGTCTGCTCCTAAAACGTTGACTTTTAGTCAATTGCAAAAATAACCTTCTTTTCTTTCAGAATGCCAGAGAAGTCTACTTTAAAAGTCAACGATTTTCTCAATTTCGGAGAAGTCTGAAAATTTATGTTTTCTTAAAAATGCGTTTAAAGCAAATTTATGAAGTATTTTTTTTTGATTTTTTCCATTAAGCATGTCTTTTAGTCAGTGGTGTTGCTTCTGAATAAGTTGTATATGTTTATATCTTATAATTATGACATACTCAAATTTATTGGCTAATTAGGCATTTAGCTCATTTCGGCAGACTGCCAAAGAGGTCTACTCTGAAGGACTTTTTTTATTTTTTCCATTATTCACGTCTTTTGGTTATTGTATTCGCTTCTGATAAGTTTGACATGTTTATATCTTATAATTATTACATAATCAAATTTCTTGGTTAATTAGGCATTTAGCTCATTTCCGTAGACTTCTCCGGCAGTCTGGGGCATGTGCCCAGACTTCTCTGGAAGTCTACAACGATCTTTTTGCTAGTCAAGTAACTTCCGAGTTTATCATCCTTCTTCACTGATTGGTTCTAATAATCTGATACTTGTCTTCACTTTCTCATGAACATATTGAGAAGGATGAAGACATATTGATTGTTATTTCCGCAGACTTCTTGTGTAGTTTGAAATGCAGACTTTGTTAGTAGTCTGAAATTGTTCATGTATGAGTTTGATATGTTTATATTATTAAGTTTTCAGCTTATTTGTGTATACTACTGGTGAAGTTTTCTCTATATCACAAATGATAAATTCATTGAATTATGCAAAATGCAAGGTAAAATAGAATCTCAATTTATGATTGTTTTGTGTCTTAAAACATACAATACTAAGAGCACATTGATTGAGAGAACCATAATTGTACATTTAAACTCTTGTATCCAATATAAAAAGCATGTAACAACTGAGAGTTTGAGCAGTTTACATCAAATCATCAAATCATCCAAAAGCCTAAACATCAGCTAACTCTCTTCATCCTTGCATCTACTGCCCAAAGGAAGCCATGTCTTAATTATGCATCTTCTTGCTTGCTTGTTTTTGCATCTGAAGCTACTGTCTTATTCTCCACACACCTCCTTGATATATGCAAACTATAAACACAAAAAAAAAAGATTGTTAGTTTTATACAATTCCAAAGTACATGTATAGCTGTAAGAAATCTGAAATTTGAATTTTAAAAAAAAAAAGTTGGAGGGAAATTTAATTTTCACGAAATATTGGAGAGAAATTTAAAATTTTCATGAAATATTGGCAGGAAATATCGCAGACTTCTATCGCAGACTTCTATGGAAGTCTTCTATAGCAGACTTCATTATACGAATGCAACATAAACACTAGATCTGGACGAAACTAGAAGCAAAAAACTTGAAATTTGTTAAAAATGAAACTCAGATCTGGACGAAAAACGTAAAAGCTTCAAAAGTAACCAAACAAAAATAATTTTTGAAGGTTTTCAATAGTTATATAAGCCAAAAAAATGTCCAAAAATATGTGAAGCTTTTATTCTATATATTTTTTGGTGAAAGCTTCAACATTTCCCTTAAAATGAAACAAATGAAACTCAAATCTTGACGAAAAAGCTTCAGTTTTTTTATGAAACTCAGATCTGAAGAAAACTTACCTGTTCAGAAAGAGATGAAGTCGATGGTGGTAGGATCTACAAAAAGAAGAAAACAAATGAGAAAGTGATGAAGGTGGTGAAATAAACATGGATAAGGAAGAGGAAGAAGACATACCTGAGGAAGAAGAAAGGAGAGAGTAGATATGCTTTTTTTTACCAATTTAGGGTTTAGTTGTCGGCCAAATGAGTAAATGCCCTTTATATAGTGGGTTAAATATTTCGGTTAGGTTTAAAATACTGGTTCGGAAGTAGACTTCTGAAGAAGTTTCAAAACACTAACTCAAGCAGACTTCTATGGAAGTCTGAAATTTGAAATTTCAAAACAATATTGGAGAGAAATTTAATATTTTCACGAAATATTGGAGGGAAATTTAAGATTTCAAATTTTTTTTTAACACAGACTTCTAGAAAAGTCTGAATTTGACACAGACTTCTAGAGAAGTCTGAAATTTGAAATTTTCAAAAAGTATTGGAGGGAAATTTAATATTTTTGGAGGGAAATTAATATTTTCATGAAAATTATGGAGGAAAATTTATTATTTCAGGTTTTTTATTTTGAACAGAAATTTTAAGTTAAAACATTATTTCAGTAATTTGAATTTCAGACTTCTAGAGAATTCTGAATTTTGAAGTTTTTTTAAAAAAAAATTAGAGGGTAATTTAATATTTTTGGAGGGAAATTTAAGATTTTCACCAAAACTATGGAGGGAAATTTAAGATTTGAATTTCAGACGTCTATTGAAGTCTCAAGCCACAGACGTCCATGGAAGTCTGCTCTTCAATATCCTTTATTCGAATGTTTTTCATTAATTTGTCAAATCTCTAAATAAATTCTTCAATCTTACACTATAATCGTTTACTATACTTTTAGATTGACACTTATGTGAAAATCAATCATTGAAAACTCAAAAGATAAGAAACTCAAAATCTAACCCTAGATGTTTGGACATTATACCCTAAAACTTATACCAAACAACTCAAAACCTCAAACCCTCAACCCTCATCCATTAGAAGAATTACCTATTTTATCTTTCTCTGTTTTGTTTTAATCAATTTGATGAAATTTTAATTTTCATGCATTATATTTCCTTTTATCTTCATTATCTATAGAAATAGGTATAACCAAATTATTTTTTAAAAATTTTATAATTTAAATTTAAGATATAAATAAGTCTGCATCATAAAACATAAGAAAGATTACATGTTTTATATTTTTTTGTTTAGTATTAATCAGTTTTATGAAATTTTAATTTTAATGAGTCATATTTATTTTTGTCTTGATTATGTATACAAATAGCTATAATCAAATTATTTTTCTTTATTTTTCTAATTTAAATTAAAGGTATAATTAACCTGCAAACTTCTATAGGAGTCTGCAGCAGACTTCGTAGGGATTCAACCGTAAAAAACCACCCGATTTTTTGTTTGCTCATTGAGTGTGAAGTGGTAAGTTCCTTAGTCATGAGGTTTACTTTTGCAAACAAAACTCATATTTTAGTATAGGCTGCAAACAAACACATCTTTTGAGTCATTTCTTGCAAATGGCACTACATTTAAAAGAATCAATATGGACTTACCATCTAAACCAATGGATACAATAATTTTGTTTCAGACCTATTGCTTATTTGATGAGTTTAATCTAATCAATACAAATGATAAAAAAAAAACATTATTTCAAAAACCAAAGTTTTTATTAAAATTAACAATTGAATAATACAATCAGCATAAACATCTATTTATAAGAAAGATTAAAAACTCTAAAATCCTCAGTATAATTAAAAAGAAAATCCTACTGAAATATAAAAAAATACAACTAAAACCTAATTTTTCTAAACATGCTGCATCATATACCTTTTCTCTTATCATGTTGCGGATAAACATCAGATACTCATTTTTATCTGTAGCTAAGCTAAGTATATAATTAAAAATCTTCGGCCTAACATATGAAGCAAACTAAAGTTTGCATAACTTTGGTTTTAGTCAACATAATATATTAATATCATCAAAAAAAGAAGTAAAATACCATATATTTCTTTTAAACTAAAACTATAAATTAAAATTTACTAATCTAATACATATATATGATATATCTAATCAAAAATTATTTCACAAGATCTTCTTCCATAAAATCTAAAATCTAATTTTAAAAAATATCTTTAAAAGGAAGTTTTAAGTTAGTTTAATTTATAAAAAAGAATTCCAAGATTTGGTTTTTGTTTATTTTTGATTTAAATTTAACTATAATTTTATATATTGTTTGACTAAAATACCATTAATGAATATTTGAAAAAACCAATAATAACAATGACATTTTCCGTCAATCACACATAGGAGTAAAGTTTTTTATACAACGATACTCTTCTAATATAATAGATAATTTCTTTTCTTTTTCTTTTTTTGTTTCTTTGTGAGATACTCTAGTTGAGAACTTTTTGATGGAGATGTCCCAACATTATTACTAGAGGTAATTGCAATAGTATACTTTGTTCCATAAACTTGTTCATTTTTCCACTTGTGGAGAAGCCATTTTCATTATTACACTTTCTCTTCTAAAATAACCAAAATCACCATCCCTTGTAAACTATACATCAACACTTTCATCTCCACTTTTACTTTCGTCGGCGAGATTCTAAAGTGATTCAGTCTGACTTTAATCACGCCTAATTGTAAAGTTTTCTAAACCTCATTAGAAACATATATAAAAACTCATACAATAAGCTAATCCGTATTGCTTATAACACTGTATAAACCTAAATATAATATGTTGGTGTCGGAGACACGCCACCATAAAAAGGTCAACAGTCAACAAATGTTCAAACCGAGCTCTAAGCACAACGGCGAGCGGAAAAGCCCGAATCAAGAAATAGAGCGAGGAGCTTCAAAAACAACCAAAGCGAGCTTGAGGGTAAGGAATGAATAGCTTGACACAGTGGGCAAAGAGCGAGAAGTGAGGACCTGAACAGCTCAAGAAATTCGAAAAGAAAACACTATTGCACTTACTACAAGATTGAAACAAACATATATGAAGAGAATAATCACAATAAATAGATAAATAAAATGTAAATACTTGTATATATATGAAACCCCATATGTTTTGAAAGGGATCACTCTTTTTCAGATATTTAAGACAAAAGGCATTATAAATATACACTATCTATTATTCATTGCTGAAATTTTCATGAGTACATTTCTTATACGTATATCTTGCGTATTTTATTAGCTAAAATACATCTGAATCAATAAAAATATACAATATGGATTCCAGCATCCACATATGGGTGTCAGGGGAAAGGGTTATTTTTCTTTTTGAATTTTCTATTTTACAAGAGTTTCTTTAGCGCACCAGCAATGGCTTGGCAGCCGCAAATACTTGCAGCCCTCGAGAAGTTATCGCAAGAGAATGCAGATTTGGCGACTAAATTTGGTGGAAAAGAGAAGAGTTTAACCTATCTACATACCAAGCAAGCAGAATTGGTTACAGGCTGAGAGTTTGTATCTAGTTAAATTAAGTCTTTGTATGCAGGAAACACTGCCCGAATTCGATGCCTTGCACCTACAACATCCAATGCAAGGAATTCGGTGATGGCTGCGCCTATAGGTGATCAGGCTAACAACAAAGAAAATCCCATCGATAGGGATCACCTAGAGGGACCTATAATCTTTCCATTGGAGACTGAAGACGGCGAGCTACCATGGGAGGAGTATGGACAAGTTGGACCTTGAACGAAGGAGATGAAATCAAAGTTTAATCAGGCTATCTGTTCGGCACCCGAGATTGATCTGAATGATTGAGAAAACGAGGTGAAGACTTTTCACTCCGCAGATCGCAAACCTTCAAATAAAATATTCATGAAAGGTTAATCATACCGACCTATGACAGAAAAGGTGGTCCAGAGAATCACCTAGGTCCATTCCAGATTGTTGTCGGTTGTATTGACCTGTAAAAGCACGAGGAAGACGCAGGCTACTGCAAGCTTTTCTCGGAGAATCTGTCTAGGCCAGCTCTGTTGTGGTTCATCAACTTGAACCTGGAACAATTAGAAGCGTAAACGAGCTTTCAACCGTTTTCCTCAAACAGTAAACAATGTTCGTGGAGAAAGGGATTTCCGATGAGCCATTACGATGTTGAATGGCAAGATTAAACGACGTCATGTCACAGATTCCCAGAGCGTCTCAGAGCACTAATGAAAGGTTTGTGCATGAGAAAAGGTTTTGCGAAGATTTAAATATTCCGGTGACAAATCAAGATGCTCTATGCCGAGCCGAAAGTTGGACCGAAGCCGAAGAAGAAAAATTGAATCTTGTGAATAAGTATCGCACAACGAAGAAGAGTATAGGACTCCCCCTCCGAAGACCGAGTAGAGGGAGGATAAGAACCCGAAACAGTTTAGTCTAATTCAGTGCAATAATAATGTTGGTTCTCATCCTGGATGGGAAAAATATAGTTCCCTGCATCCAAATACTTTGGTACGAGACAGAAAAATCCTTTTGTAAAATACACATGACAAATGGGCATGGTACAAAGGACTGCATTATTTGGAGAAAAGATTTGACCGTAACTCTGGGTGTGAGGAGACCTTGCAGGCTTTAATTTGAGGAGTTCATAAAATCTTTTCACGAAGACAAGCCAGATGCCGAAGGATCTCAACCAAATGCTAAGAAACCAAGAATATTTGATGTCGTGGTATCCGGATCTCTTAAGAAAATAAATAAATGTAAGCATGGGATGATCCGAATTATGCTGAGATTCTGTTAGAGCAATGAAAAGACCTGAACAGTTTCAGCAGAAACAAATCAGGTTGATGAGTTGTGTACTCATGTTTCACTCATATCGTTTGATAAAGAAGAAAACTTAGGATTTCATGAAACAGACGATGCCCTAGTATTAACAATGGATATTGCTAATTTCAAATTCAGTAGATCTCATCTTCTGGAGCATGTTACAAGGAATGGGAATAAGCGAAGCCGGCATTACATGGCCTTCAACCCCGTTAATAGCTTTGACAAGCGACACCGCAATGCCTTTTGGCACAATAAAACTACTTGTGATGGCTGAAGGCGTACTACAAGTGGTGGAATTCACGGTTTTCGATAAACAGGTTGCGTACAACCAAATATTGAGTACTCCATAAATTTACCAAATGAAGATGGTCCCGTCGACATACCACTAGTGCACCAATTTCCCACCTTGCAATGAATCAAATATATCTGAGGAGATTACGATGTTCTGCATAACCGAAAGATGAAGGCTCAATAACAATTACTGACTCATGCCGAAACAGAGCCGAAAGTCAGGTTCCTTGATGATCAAACTACCGACAACCTTAAAACAGAGCTCAAGATAGGCGGGCAAAAGTTAGACAAGAAAATCCACGAACAAAGGATTAAAAACAGGGCTTGTGAAGTTTTACTTGGTTGTTGGAAAAAGTGTCACACACAAAATTACATGCAACATGCTGCGAGTAGTGTGCGAACTCTAATATCCAACCAATTAAGTAAAGAAGCGAGCTCAAGGTAGAGCGAGCCCATACAGTGAATGGGAAAATAGAGCTCAAGATCTGCTCTGTATGGGAAATTCAGTATCTAGAACGTTTAACAAGCCCAATAGTCGTGAATAAAAAGGCACAATCTCTGCTAATTGCATATCCCGATAGAACTTGCCCAAAGGGCTGCTCTCCTTTACGTCATAAAATAAACCTTGACGATCGAGAGAACACCATTTATATTAGCCCGATATATCAACTGCTATGGAAAGATGCTGATCATAGGTTGATTCTTGCAACGAAAGTTGGTTAATTAGCTAGAAAGAACCTTAGACGAGCCAAATACCTATCTGCAAAAGAATTTGATTTAGGGATTTTGTGAACTTATCGAACCTGAGACTATTGCTTGTTTATACTTTAGAACTCGCAAAGAAATTTGGTTTTCTAGGTTTTAGACATAGATAGTTTTTGCAGAATCCATATTGACTGATTAGCTTAATTTGAGATAGTAGCTCTATGGTATAATTTGAGCATATCAAATTTTGGCGCCATTGCTGAGCATATCAAATTAAGAGATCAATTGCAGTACTTAGGGGTCGATTCCAGAGAGACTCAAGATCACACAATAGATTTATCGGTTTTCGAATTAAGCTAAACGAGAATAAACGTAATGAAAACAAAGCAGTAAAATCGGTTGTAAATCAGATGGGTGAAACGTCTGGCTCAAGAAATTCTCAGGAAATCACGAATGCAAGCTAATCAGTCAATCAGGATTCTGCTATATTATAGAACTCGAAACACAATGATAAAGTGAACCAGCTGTCGCTGCGAAAACTATCTATGTCTAAAACCTGAAAAAACAAATTTCTTTGCGAGTTCTAAAGTATATACATGCAATAATCTCAGGTTCGATAAGTTCACAAAATCTTTAAATCAAATTCCTTTGCAGATAGGTATTTTGCTTGTCTAAAGTTCTTTCTAGCTAGTTAACCAACTTTCGTTGCGAGAATCAACCTATGATCAATAATCTAACTCGTCAGTTCAGATCAAACATTAATCACAACCTAGATGAAGAACTAGTGTTCCAGAATCCTTAACTAACTAATCAACTTAGCAAGGCAAGTGTAGTAGACAGCCGGTTCAAGAAGAACACTCCCGAGGCTCCCAAAACCAACAAACCAGAGGCAAGTAGTTCTCAACCTAAGAAAAATAGGGATATTACTTGTTTTAAGTGTCAGGGAAAGGGGCAGTACGCCAATGAGTGTCCAAACCGGAGGGTTATGCTGATCAACGAGCAAGGCGAATACGAGACTGAAGATGAAGAAGAGAAGGAACCAACTGATTCAGAGGAGGAAGTAACCGATTACCCTGAGATAGGAGAGATACTGGTTACAAGAAGAGCCTTAAGTGCCATGTTTGAACCCGAGACCATGCAAAGAGAGAACATCTTCCATACTAGATGCAACATCCAATCTAAGGTATGTAGCTTGATCATTGATGGTGGTTCTTGCACTAACGTGGCTAGCAAGTATCTTGTTGACAAGCTAGGTCTCAAGAAAACAAAGCATCCAAAGCCATACCGACTCAAGTGGCTTAATGATGAGACTGTCTTGCGGATTGGAGAGCAAGTCATGGTGCCTTTTAGCATAGGCAAGTATTCAGATGAGGTCAAATGCGATGTGGTTCCAATGGAAGCTGGCCATATACTTTTGGGAAGACCTTGGCAATTCGACAAGGATACCATTCACTATGGCAAAACCAACTTCTCCTCATTCAGCCACAACAACCGCAAGCACAACTTAGCACCATTAACTCCACAGGAGGTGTTCGACATGCAAAAGTCCATGAACCAAATCAACAAGGCTCGTAAGACTAATTTGTCTGTTACTCCTACTTCGGTCATTAAAGCTATTGATCATAAGACACAGGTGCTACTAATGAGCATCAGATCGATCTCATACCTGGAGCACCACTACCTAACAGGCCAGCATATAGAGTGAATCCGGAAGAATCCAAAGAGCTGGAGAGACAAGTGCAAGATCTCATGTCAAAGGGTTACATCCGCGAGAGCTTAAGTCCATGTGCCGTACCAGTTTTGTTGGTACCCAAGAAAGATGGAACCTGGAGGATGTGTGTTGAATGTAGGGCAATAAACAACATCACCATCAAGTACAGACATCCCATTCCACGCCTTGATGATATGTTAGATGAGCTGAGTGGAGCAACAATCTTTTCCAAGATTGATCTTAAAAGCGGTTATCACCAAGTAAGAATGAAGGAAGGTGATGAATGGAAAACAGCCTTCAAGACTAAGAGAGGCTTATACGAATGGCTAGTCATGCCATTTGGACTCACCAATGCCCCAAGTACATTCATGAGACTCATGAACCATGTCCTAAGGGCATACATCTGTAAGTTTGTTGTTGTTTATTTCGATGACATTCTCATTTACAGTACTTGTTTGGCGGATAATGTAATCCACCTAGAGAAGGTGTTAGACACTCTGAGGCAAGAAGGCTTGTATGCCAACCTCAAGAAGTGTACCTTCTTCACTGATCAAGTAGTTTTCCTAGGTTTTGTTGTTAGTTCACAGGGATTGCAAGTGGATGAGGAGAAGATCAAAGCAATTCGCGACTGGCCAACACCAACAACAATAGGACATGTGCGAAGCTTCCATGGACTAGCTAGCTTCTACAGAAGATTTTTCCGAGACTTCAGCACCATTGCAGCCCCACTGACATCAGTTATCAAGAAGGACGTTGCCTTCAAATGGGGAGAAGAACAAGAACAAGCTTTTCAAAAGCTTAAGAATCGTTTGATTCAATCACCGGTTTTGAGTTTGCCTGACTTTGACAAGACTTTTTGAGATTGAGTGTGATGCTTCAGGAACAGGAATTGGAGCTGTCTTAACTCAAGGAGGCAAACCGGTGGCATTCTTTAGTGAAAAGCTAAATGGAGCTTCACTAAACTATCCTACCTATGATAAGGAGCTATACGCCCTTGTAAGGTCTCTTGAAACTTGGCAACACTATTTATTATCTAAAGAGTTTGTTATTCATATAGATCATGAGACTCTTAAGTACTTAAGAGGACAAACAACTCTAAAGAAAAGACATGCGAGATGGTTGCAATTCGTGGAGACCTTCCCTTATGTCATTAAGTACAAAAAGGGGAAAGACAACATTGTAGCTGATGCATTATCAAGAAGACATGCCTTGATAGCTACGATGGAAGCAAAGATCATGGGCTTTGAGCACATCAAAGGCCTATATGAGGAGGATCCCGACTTCAAGGACACCTTCCAGCTATGCAACAAAGGCGCCATAGGTCCTTTTTATTTGCGTGATGGTTTTCTTTTCAGGGATAAGAGGATATGCATTCCACAAGGATCCATGCATGAGCTGATACTGAGAGAATCCCACGGAGGAGGTCTAACGGGACACTTTGGAGTAGACAAAACCCTGAGCATTGTGATGGAACACTTCTTTTGGCCTCAGCTGAAAAGAGATGTAGAGCGATTCTGCTCTAAGTGCATTGTTTGCTTAAAAGCCAAGTCCAGGTCACACCCACACGGTTTATACACTCCATTACCTATTCCTAACATGCCTTGGGTAGATGTTTCCATGGATTTTGTATTAGGTTTGCCAAACATCAGGAACAAGGATTCAATCTTTGTTGTGGTGGATCGATTTTCAAAGATGGCTCCTTTCATTCCTTGCAACAAGACCAATGATGCCACGCAAATTGCAGACTTGTTTTTCAAGGAAGTTGTGAAGTATCATGGCATTCCAAGGACCATTGTGTCTGATCGTGACACCAAGTTCCTTAGTCATTTCTGGAGAACACTGTGGAGAAAGCTAGGAACCAAGCTGCTTTTCTCGACAACATGTCACCCACAAACTGATGGACAGACTGAGGTTGTCAACCACACTCTCTCCACCCTCTTAAGGGCCACGGTTGGTAAAAATTTAAGGAACTGGCTTGATTGTTTACCCTTTATTGAGTTTGCATATAACCGTGTTTCCCACTCTACTACTAAACTCTCTCCTTTTGAAGTTGTATATGGGTTTAAGCCAAATACTCCATTAGACTTGTTGCCTTTAGAACATAAGGATCAGATGATTAGTCAAGATGGAGAAACCAAAGCTGAGTACGTGAAGAAGATACACCAAAGGGTCCGAGAGAACATTGAAAAGAAGAACCAACAAACTGAAAAGTAGATGAACAAGAACCGCAAGAAGGTGACCTTTGAACCAGGAGATTGGGTTTGGCTACACATGAGGACAGAACGGTTTCCAAATGAAAGGAAGTCCAAGCTTTCACCCCGTGGAGATGGCCCATTCAAAGTCATAAAGAAGATTAATGACAATGCGTATCACATTGATCTGCCAGGTGAGTTTAAAATTTCCCCTACCTTTAACGTGTCTGACTTATCTCCATTTGATGCAGATGATACAATTCTGAGGACAGAATCTTCTCAAGGGGGAGGGGATGATGAGAACCAAGGAACCCTCAACACCATTCCAACCATGAATCAAGCACCTAGGACACGATCTGGAACAAGAGACATGAGAGAGAGCTTCAACTTAGGAGTGGCTAGTCTCTTCACGCATCAAAGTCTAGATAACATCACTGACCAGCTGAGCACACTTAGCATTATCGAGAGTTCAAGTGAAGAAGACATCAACAAAGAGACGGACTCGGTGCAAGACAAGGAGCTGACTGGACCAATGGCTCTAGTAGAAGATTACTACATTCAAGTCGGTCCAAGAAGTGAACAAAAAGATGTTACAAGCTCAACTTGGCCTCTTCTTCCCACGCATCAAGAAGTTACCATATTCAGCATTCAGGCTACTTAACTAAACGCAGAGGTAAGCCACACGATTTAATCAACCAAGGTAAGGTTTATTTCGAATTCAAATATCTATCACTAACCGTTTGCTGCGTGTGGTTCAATCTTTTGTTTTCCTTTTTAGTTTAAGGCATTGTTAGCCAATCTTTTGTTTTCCTTTCTTGCTCTGCCATTATGTTCGGCATTTAGTAGTTTCCAATTCTTGTAATTTTTTTCCAAGTCCCCAAGAAGGGCAAAGCTGCATCGGCTCCCTTTATAAGGCCTCTAGAGCAGCCGTGTATCATTTACCTCATATCAATATAGAAACCGGAGCTTTTCATCTTTGAAAACCCTTCAAGCCTTAAGCGTGTGTAATATCGTCTTGAGCAACCTTCTGACTTATCAAAGCTTCCTTCCATAGAGCTTTGTAGCGTCCTCAATCCATCTTCCATCCATCGATCCAGCCAAAGAGAGTTGAACAACCAGTTGGCTTGATACCATCTCTTTCATTCATTCGATCATAAACCGGCTAGAAGGAGAGTGTTGAACAACCAGCCTTCCTGCTCCATCCATCCCCTTGGATCTTACATCAGTTAGGTTTTCGCTGTTCTGTATCACTCTCTCATGGGTTATTCTTTGTTTCCACCAACGAAGATGAAAGGTATTGCGAGGGATCCTAGTGTACAAATAAAGGTAGATTTCACCGAATTTGGAAAACAGTCTTGAACATTTGGGAATTCTGTAAATGGGATTAGAGGAGGCAGACATTTGGCTATCTCTTAATTCGTCAGAGACACAAACTGCAGAAATTCCTGTTATTGTTCTTGTGTATCAAGGTATATGGTCCAAACCGAGTGTTGGTGCTGTTAAATGTACCATTGGCGCTACATGGCCTCAACATGAGGGTTTGCCAGGCGCTATCTAAGCAGAGAATGTTTTACCTGCCGATAACAGAGCGACTAAAATGGACTTACAAGTTGGACACAACAATATACCAAGTGCGGTGGCATACTGAACATGTATCTCCTGAAGGAGAAATGCATCACCCGTCCGACAGAGCAGCGTGGAATCATTTCAACCAGGTATATCCTACTTTCGCAAGTGAGAGTCGCAATTTATATCTAGGCTTATCAACAATGCTCCATCTTCTTTCTTTTGATTTTCCAACAAAAGTTTATGTTCACTTTGATCGAAGGTCTTAGAGATCTTAAAGTAGTTGTCTGGAATAGCAATACACTGCTAATCTACTACTAGGAAATTATCAGTGCGCTCTCACAAATACTGAGGAAGTAATCAGGCTATGTCCACATAACGTTAAGGTAAAACTATTTGTTTTCCAATAGATGATTTCCTTCTCTTAACAGATTATGTAAAGCTTCGATCTTTTTATGGTTCTGGTGATGTTTTATAAGAAAAAGAAAACAGTTTTTAATGAGATTTGTGGTAACACGACAATTTTTTTTCATATCTCTCTGTTGGATGATTGAAATCGTGTGATCCTGGTGGCTGCGCGTAGATATTGAAATTACGTTTCTATTGGTATATACCACAAATCTCATTAAAAAACTGTTTTTTTTTTTGCTTTGCTCAATACTGTGATTAGTTAGGTTTTCGCTATTCTGTATCACTCTCTCATGGGTTCTTCTTTGTTTCCACCAACGAAGATGAAAGATATTGCGAGGGATCCTAATGTACAAATAAAGGTAGATTTCACCGAATTTGGAAAACCGTCTTGAACCCTTGGGAATTCTGGAAAAGGCATTAGAGGAGGCGGACATTTGGCTATCTCTTAATTCGCCAGAGAAACAAACTGCAGAAATCCCTGCTACTGTTCCTGTGTATCAAGGTATATGGTCCAAACCGAGTGTTGGTGATGTTAAATGTACCATTGGCGCTACATGGCCTCAACATGAGGGTTTGCCAGGCGCTATCTAAGCAGAGAATGTTTTACCTGCCGATAACAGAGCGACTAAAACGGACTTACAAGTTGGAGACAACAATATCCCAAGTGCGGTGGCATACTGAACATATATCTCCTGAAGGAGAAATGCATCACCCGTCCGACAGAGCAGCGTGGAAGCATTTCAACCAGGTATATACTACTTTCGCTAGTGAGAGTCGCAATTTATATCTAGGCTTATCAACAAAGCTCCATCTTCTTTCTTTTGATTTTCCAACAAAAGTTTATGTTCACTTTGATCGATGGTCTTAGAGATCTTAAAGTAGTTGTCTGGAATAGCAATACACTGCTAATCTACTACTAGGAAATTATCGGTGTGCTCTCACAGATACGGAGGAAGTAATCAGGCTATGTCCACATAACGTTAAGGTAAAACTATTTTTTTCCAATAGATGATTTCCTTCTTTTAACAGATTAGGTAAAGCTTCGATCTTTTTATGGTTCTGGTGATGTTTTATAAGAAAAAGAAAACAGTTTTTAATGAGATTTGTGGTAACACGACAATTTTTTTTCATATCTCTCTGTTGGATGATTGAAATCGTGTGATCCTGGTGGCTGTGCGTAGATATTGAAATTACGTTTCTATTAGGTATATACCACAAATCTCATTAAAAAACTGTTTTTTTTTGGCTTTGCTTAATACTGTGATTAGTTAGGTTTTCGCTGTTCTGTATCACTCTCTCATGGGTTCTTCTTTCTTTCCACAAACGAAGATGAAAGATATTGCGAGGGATCCTAATGTACAAATAAAGGTAGATTTCACCGAATTTGGAAAACAGTCTTGAACCCTTGGGAATTCTGTAAATGGCATTAGAGGAGGCAGACATTTGGCTATCTCTTAATTCGTGAGAGACACAAACTGCAGAAATTCCTGTTACTGTTCCTGTGTATCAAGGTATATGGTCCAAACCAAAATGTTGATGCTGTTAAATGTACCATTGGCGCTACATGGCCTCAACATGAGGGTTTGCCAGACGCTATCTAAGCAGAGAATGTTTTACCTGCCGATAACAGAGTGACTAAAACGGACTTACAAGTTGGAGACAACAATATCCCAAGTGCGGTGGCATACTGAACATATATCTCCTGAAGGAGAAATGCATCACCCGTCCGACAGAGCAGCGTGGACGCATTTCAACCAGGTATATCCTACTTTCACTAGCGAGAGTCGCAATATATGTCTAGGCTTATCAACATAGCTCCATCTTCTTTCTTTTGATTTTCCAACAAAGGTTTATGTTAACTTTGATCGAAGGTCTTAAAGATCTTAAAGTAGCTGTCTGCCAATCTACTACTAGGAAATTATCGGTGCGCTCTCACAGATACTGAGGAAGCAATCAGGCTATGTCCACATAACGTTAAGGTAAAACTCCTTTTCTTTTTCCAATAGATGATTTCCTTCTCTTAACAAATCAGGTAAAGCTTCGATCTTTTCATGGTTCTGGTTACGTTTTATAAGAAAAAGCAGTTTTTAATGAGATTTGTGGTAGCACGACAATTTTTTTTCCCCATATCTCTCTGTTGGATTATTGAAATCGTGTGATCCTGGTGGCTGTGCGTAGATATTGAAATTACGTTTCTATTGGTATATACCACAAATCTCATTAAAAAAACTGTTTTTTTTGGCTTTGCTCAATACTGTGATTAGTTAGGTTTACTCTGTTCTGTATCACTCTCTCATGGGTTATTCTTTGTTTCCACCAACGAAGATGAAAGTATTGCGAGGGATCCTAATGTACAAATAAAGGTAGATTTGACCGAATTTGGAAAACAGTCTTGAACATTTGGGAATTCTGTAAATGGCATTAGAGGAGGCAGACATTTGGCTATCTCTTAATTCGTCAGAGACACAAACTGCAGAAATTCCTGTTACTGTTCCTGTGTATCAAGGTATATGGTCCAAACCGAGTGTTGGTGCTGTTAAATGTACCATTGGCGCTACATGGCCTCAACATGAGGGTTTGCCAGGAGCTATCTAAGCAGAGAATGTTTTACCTGCCGATAACAGAGCGACTAAAACGGACTTACAAGTTGGAGACAACAATATCCCAAGTGCGGTGGCATACTGAACATATATCTCCTGAAGGAGAAATGCATCATCCGTCCGACAGAGCAGCGTGGAAGCATTTCAACCAGGTATATCCTACTTTCGCTAGTGAGAGTCGCAATTTATATCTAGGCTTATCAACAAAGCTCCATCTTCTTTCTTTTGATTTTCCAACAAAAGTTTATGTTCACTTTGATCGAAGGTCTTAGAGATCTTAAAGTAGTTGTCTGGAATAGCAATACACTGCTAATCTACTACTAGGAAATTATCGGTGCGCTCTCACAGATACTGAGGAAGTAATCAGGCTATGTCCACATAACGTTAAGGTAAAACTCTTTTTTTTTCCAATAGATGATTTCCTTCTCGTAACAGATTAGGTAAAGCTTCGATCTTTTTATGGTTCTGGTGATGTTTTATAAGAAAAAGAAAACAGTTTTTAATGAGATTTGTGGTAACACGACAATTTTTTTTCATATCTCTCTGTTGGCTGATTGAAATCCTGTGATCCTGGTGGCTGTGCGTAGATATTGAAATTACGTTTCTATTGGTATATACCACAAATCTCATTAAAAAACTGTTTTTTTTTGGCTTTGCTCAATGCTGTGATTAGTTAGGTTTTCGCTGTTCTGTATCACTCTCTCATGGGTTCTTCTTTGTTTCCACCAACGAAGATGAAAGATATTGCGAGGGATCCTAATGTACAAATAAAGGTAGATGTCACCGAATTTGGAAAACCGTCTTGAACCCTCGGGAATTCTGGAAAAGGCATTAGAGGAGGCGGACATTTGGCTATCTCTTAATTCGCCAGAGACACAAACTACAGAAATCCCTGCTACTGTTCATGTGTATCAAGGTATATAGTCCAAACCGAGTGTTGGTGCTGTTAAATGTACCATTGGCGCTACATGGCATCAACATGAGGGTTTGCCAGGCGCTATATAAGCAGAGAATGTTTTACCTGCCGATAACCGAGCGACTAAAACAGATTTACAAGTTGGAGACAACAACATCCCATGTGCGGTGGCACACTGAACATATATCTCCTGCAGGAGAAACGCATCACCCGTCCGACGGAGCAGCGTGGAAGCATTTCAACCAGGTATATCCTACTTTCGCTAGCGAGAGTCGCAATATATGTCTAGGCTTATCAACAGAGCTCCATCTTCTTTCTTTCGATTTTCCAACAAAGGTTTAAGTTCACTTTGATCGAAGGTCTTAAAGATCTTAAAGTAGCTGTCTGCTAATCTTCTACTAGGAAATTATCGGTGCGCTCTCACAGATACTGAGGAAGCAATCAGGCTATGCCCACATAACGTTAAGGTAAAACTCCTTTTTTTTTTCCAATAGATGATTTCCTTCTCTTAACAAATCAGGTAAAGCTTCGATCTTTTTATGGTTCTGGTGACGTTTTATAAGAAAAAAAAACAGTTTTTTAATGAGATTTGTGGTAACACGACAATTTTTTTTCATATCTCTCTGTTGGCTGATTGAAATCCTGTGATCCTGGTGGCTGTGCGTAGATATTGAAATTACGTTTCTATTGGTATATACCACAAATCTCATTAAAAAACTGTTTTTTTTTGGCTTTGCTCAATGCTGTGATTAGTTAGGTTTTCGCTGTTCTGTATCACTCTCTCATGGGTTCTTCTTTGTTTCCACCAACGAAGAAGATGAAAGATATTGCGAGGGATCCTAATGTACAAATAAAGGTAGATGTCACCGAATTTGGAAAACCGTCTTGAACCCTCGGAATTCTGGAAAAGGCATTAGAGGAGGCGGACATTTGGCTATCTCTTAATTCGCCAGAGACACAAACTACAGAAATCCCTGCTACTGTTCATGTGTATCAAGGTATATAGTCCAAACCGAGTGTTGGTGCTGTTAAATGTACCATTGGCGCTACATGGCATCAACATGAGGGTTTGCCAGGCGCTATATAAGCAGAGAATGTTTTACCTGCCGATAACCGAGCGACTAAAACAGATTTACAAGTTGGAGACAACAACATCCCATGTGCGGTGGCACACTGAACATATATCTCCTGCAGGAGAAACGCATCACCCGTCCGACGGAGCAGCGTGGAAGCATTTCAACCAGGTATATCCTACTTTCGCTAGCGAGAGTCGCAATATATGTCTAGGCTTATCAACAGAGCTCCATCTTCTTTCTTTCGATTTTCCAACAAAGGTTTAAGTTCACTTTGATCGAAGGTCTTAAAGATCTTAAAGTAGCTGTCTGCTAATCTTCTACTAGGAAATTATCGGTGCGCTCTCACAGATACTGAGGAAGCAATCAGGCTATGCCCACATAACGTTAAGGTAAAACTCCTTTTTTTTTTCCAATAGATGATTTCCTTCTCTTAACAAATCAGGTAAAGCTTCGATCTTTTTATGGTTCTGGTGACGTTTTATAAGAAAAAAAAACAGTTTTTTAATGAGATTTGTGGTAACACGACAATTGTTTTCCTCATATCTCTCTGTTGGATTATTGAAATCGTGTGATCCTGGTGGCTGTGCGTAGATATTGAAATTACGTTTCTATTGGTATATACCACAAATCTCATTAAAAAACTGTTTTTTTGGCTTTGCTCAATACTGTGATTAGTTAGGTTTTCACTGTTCTGTATCACTCTCTCTTGGGTTCTTCTTTGTTTCCACCAACGAAGATGAAAGATATTGCGAGGGATCCTAATGTACAAATAAAGGTAGATTTCACCGAATTTGGAAAACCGTCTTGAACCCTCGGGAATTCTGGAAAAGGCATTAGAGGAGGCGGACATTTGGCTATCTCTTAATTCGCCAGAGACACAAACTACAGAAATCCCTGCTACTATTCCTGTGTATCAAGGTATATAGTCCAAACCGAGTGTTGGTGCTGTTAAATGTACCATTGGCGCTACATGGCATCAGCATGAGGGTTTGCCAGGCGCTAGATAAGCAGAGAATGTTTTACCTGCCGATAACAGAGCGACTAAAACAGATCTACAAGTTGGAGACAACAACATCCCATGTGCGGTGGCACACTGAACATATTTCTCCTGCAGGAGAAACGCATCACCCGTCCGACGGAGCAGCGTGGAAGCATTTCAACCAGGTATATCCTACTTTCGCTAGCGAGAGTCGCAATATATGTCTAGGCTTATCAACAGAGCTCCATCTTCTTTCTTTCGATTTTCCAACAAAGGTTTAAGTTCACTTTGATCGAAGGTCTTAAAGATCTTAAAGTAGCTGTCTGCTAATCTTCTACTAGGAAATTATCGGTGCGCTCTCACAGATACTGAGGAAGCAATCAGGCTATGTCCACATAACGTTAAGGTAAAACTCCTTTTTTTCTTCCAATAGATGATTTCCTTTTCTTAACAAATCAGGTAAAGCTTCAATCTTTTTATGGTTCTGGTGACGTTTTATAAGAAAAAAAACAGTTTTTTAATGAGATTTGTGGTAACACGACAATTGTTTTCCTCATATCTCTCTGTTGGATTATTGAAATCGTGTGATCCTGGTGGCTGTGCGTAGATATTGAAATTACGTTTCTATTGGTATATACCACAAATCTCATTAAAAAACTGTTTTTTTGGCTTTGCTCAATACTGTGATTAGTTAGGTTTTCGCTGTTTTGTATCACTCTCTCATGGGTTAGTCTTTGTTTCCACCAACGAAGATGAAAGGTATTGCGAGGGATCCTAATGTACAAATAAAGGTAGATTTCACCGAATTTGGAAAACAGTCTTGAACCCTTGGGAATTCTGTAAAAGGCATTAGAGGAGGCAGACATTTGGCTATCTCTTAATTCGTCAGAGACACAAACTGCAGAAATTCCTGTTACTGTTCCTGTGTATCAAGGTATATGGTCAAAATTGAGTGTTGGTGCTGTTAAATGTACCATTGGCGCTACATGGCCTCAACATGAGGGTTTGCCAGGCGCTATCTAAGCAGATAATTTTTTTACCTGCCGATAACAGAGCGACTAAAACGGACTTACAAGTTGGAGACAACAATATCCCAAGTGCGGTGGCATACTGAACATATATCTCCTGAAGGAGAAATGCATCACCCGTCCGACAGAGCAATGTGGAAGCATTTCAACCAGGTATATCCTACTTTCCCTAGTGAGAGTCGCAATTTATATCTAGGATTATCAACAAAGCTCCATCTTCTTTCTTTTGATTTTCCAACAAACGTTTATGTTCACTTTGATCGAAGGTCTTAGAGATCTTAAAGTAGTTGTCTGGAATAGTATTACACTGCTAATCTACTACTAGGAAATTATCGGTGCGCTCTCACAGATACTGAGGAAGTACTCAGGCTATGTCCACATAACGTTAAGGTAAAACTCTTTTTTTTCCAATAGATGATTTCCTTCTCTTAACAGATTAGGTAAAGCTTCGATCTTTTTATGGTTCTGGTGATGTTTTATAAGAAAAAGAAAACAGTTTTTAATGAGATTTGAAGTAACACGACAATTTTTTTTCATATCTCTCTGTTGGATGATTGAAATCGTGTGATCCTGGTGGCTGTGCGTAGATATTGAAATTACGTTTTTATTGGTATATACCACAAATCTCATTAAAAAACTGTTTTTTTTTGGCTTTGCGCAATACTGTGATTAGTTAGGTTTTCGCTGTTCTGTATCACTCTCTCATGGGTTCTTCTTTGTTTCCACCAACGAAGATGAAAGATATTGCGAGGGATCCTAATGTACAAATAAAGGTAGATTTCACCGAATTTGGAAAACCGTCTTGAACCGTTGGGAATTCCGGAAAAGGCATTAGAGGAGGCGGACATTTGGCTATCTCTTAATTCGCCAGAGACACAAACTGCAGAAATCCCTGCTACTGTTCCTGTGTATCAAGGTATATGGTTCAAGCCGAGTGTTGGTGCTGTTAAATGTACCATTGGCGCTACATGGCCCAACATGAGGGTTTTTCAAGCGCTATCAAAGCAGAGAATGTTTTACCTGCCGATAACAGAGCGACTAAAACGGATTTACAAGTTGGAGACAACAACATCCCATGTGCGGTGGTAACATATATTTCCTGAAGGAGAAATGCATCACTCGTCCTACGGAGCAGCGTGGAAGCATTTCAACCAGGTATATCATATGTTCGCTAGCGAGAGTCGCAATTTATATCTAGGCTTATCAATAGATAGATTTAATCCTATTGGTATGAATGGTGAGGTACACTCAGTTTGGCCCATGATCATAACTCCTTATAATCTGCCCCTGGAATGTGCATGAAATGAGAATTTTTTTTTTTCTTTCCGTGCTTGTTCCCGGGCCCGAACATCCAAAAAAAGCCTAGATATTTATCTTAAGACATTGATTGAAGAACTGCAAAATTTATGGAGGGATAGTGTAGATGCATTTGATATTACAAAAAAAGAAGAAAAATTAAGGATGCGGACAGCTCTGATGTGGACAATCAGCGACTTTTCGGCATATGGCATGCTGACTGGTTGGATGACCCATGGTTGCTTAGTGTGTCCATACTGTCTCGATGAAAGTCAATCCTTTTAGTTGCCAAATGGAAGGAAGCATAGTTGGTTTGATTTCCACATAATTTTTTTTCCTTTAGACCATCCTTACAGACGAAATGTTCAAGCATTTAGAAGGGGTAAATCAATTCTCTCCATTGGAATCTCGTTAAGAAAAACTGTTTTTTTTTTCTCTGCTCAATGTTGTGATTATGATACGGGCACAAGGGCTAGGATAGGTTGATGGATCCGAGCTGTTGGTTGTGTAACTCTCCCAACTCGAACAAGGAATGGATGCGAAGTGGATTGATGATGGAACTTGACCAGCTGGTTGTGTAACTCTCTCTGGTTAAGTCGCTGGATGGGATGGACAAGAACACAAGATGGAAACGATGTCACCAGAAAGCTTTATGGACTAAGCTTTGATAAGACAAGAACAAGAGATGGCTTCACACGATCTCTCTTTGCAAGAACAAGGGCTTGCGGCTGCTTCACAATGAAGAAAGTTCGGTTGTTTATTGATACTAGGTTAAAGATACACAGCTGCTTATAAGAGACTTCACAAGAGTCCAATGCAGTTTTGCCCATCTTGGGGTCTTTGAAACAAAACGACATCGAATCACTAGGACTCTAAAAATGGCAAGTACAGACGCGGCCAATAATTCAAAAGAAAACCGAAATTAAACATAAACCTATAGCTAATTGAACCGAACCTGAAATAAACCAAAAACAATAAACTAGTTAGCCAAATAATCAATTCAAATGCTTACCTTGTGAACTGCGAATAGACACCGGTTCCATTGGTCGATTGGCTTTAAGTTGGCGAGATGATGAATAAGGTAACTTCTTTTTCGCATGGAAGAAGTGGCAATGTAGTTGTTGGTCCAGTTTGAATAGCATAAGCTTCTTCTTCATGATCTTGAACCGTGGTTTAGAAGTAGTTGCCTTCTTGGTCTTGAATGCTTAGAAGAGGCTCAATAGCTTGGTTGAATTCTTCTTTTAGCACTATCGTTCCTGATATAGTCTGTGGTCCTTGCCTTACGGTTGGTACAAGTGGGACTTGTGCTTCGATGACCTCATCATTCCCTCCCCTTTGAGAAGGTTCTGACCTCAGAACAGTCTCGTCTGCATCATAAGGAACTAGATCAGCAACATTAAAAGTTGTGGACACATTGTACTCACCTGGCAGCTCCAGTTTGTAGGCATTGTCATTTATCTTTTCTGAAACTCGGAATGGTCCATCTCCTCTTGGTGCAAGCTTGGATTTCCTTTGGGTGGGGAAACATTCCTGCCTCATGTGTAGCCACACCAAGTCTTCGGGCTCAAATGTAAGCTCCTTAAGTCCTTTGTCTGCCTTGGCCTTATACACCTCAGTCTTCTTTTCTAAGCTCTATTTTACTTGTTGGTGGAGCTTCTTCACGAACTTGGCTTTGGTCTCTGCATCTGGACTTGAATAGATAGCTTGCGGCAAAGTGATAAGGTCTAAACAGGTAATAGGGTTGAATCCATACACAACTTCAAAAGGAGAATGGTTAGTAGCAGAGTGTTTGGCATGACTATAAGTGAATTCAATGAAAGGCAAACAACTCAACCAATTCTTAAGATTCTTACCAACCGTGGCTCTCAACAAAGTGGAGAGTGTACGGTTTACTACCTCGGTTTGTCCATCTATTTGAGGATGGGAAGTGGTAGAGAATAAGAGTTTGGTGCCAAGCTTCTTCCACAATGTCTTCCAAAAGTGGCTTAGGAAATTTGTATCACGATCAGAGACAATCGTCCTTGGCACTCATGTAAGCGCACAACCTCCTTGAAGAATAGGTCAGCCGTTTGTGTTGCATCATTGGTCTTTGCACAAGGTATAAAATGTGCCATCTTGGCGAACCTGTCTACCACTACAAAAATGGAATCTTTGTGGTGTATCTTAGGCAAGCCTAGAACAAAGTCCATAGAAATGTCCACCCATGGTGCGTGAGGAATCGGTAAAGGCATGTATAAACCATTAGGGTGTAACATGGACTTGGCTTTGAGACATGTAAAGCATTTGGCACATAGCTTCTCCACGACTCTTCTCATGTGCGGCCAGTAAAAGTGCTCCATCAGCACACTCAAAGTCTTGTCTCTCCCAAAATGTCCCATCAAACCTCCACCGTGAGCTTCTCTCGTTATTAGTTCCCACATGGAGCCTTGTGGAATGCACAACCGCTTCTCCTTGAACAGGAACCCGTCTTGTGGATTGAAAACTCCAAATGCGGCTTTAGTGGTGTCTTTATATAGCTCTTGAAAGTCTGGATCAGCCTCATACGCCTCCTTGATATGCTCAAACCCCATGATCTTAGCTTCCATGGTTGAGATGAGAGTGTATTGCCTTGAAAGAGCATCGACCACGACATTCTCCTTTCCCTTTTTGTATTTGATCATGTATGGGAAGGTCTCCACAAACTGCAGCCACCTAGCGTGCCTCTTCTTAAGTGTAGTCTGGCCCCTCAAATGCTTGAGTGTCTCGTGGTTAGTGTTGATTACAAACTCCTTGGACAGCAAGTAATGTTGCCATGTCTCCAACGATCTCACCAGTGCATAAGGCTCCTTATCATAGGTTGGGTAGTTGAGGGTTGCTCTGGTTAGCTTCTAACTGAAGTAAGCCACGGGTTTGCCTCCTTGTGTTAAGACTGCTCCTATCCCGGTACCTGATTCATCACATTCAATCTCAAAGGGTTTATCAAAGTTAGGAAGTACTAAAACCGGTGCTTAAGTTAGCCTCTCTTTGAGCTTGTTGAATGCGTCTTCTTGAGCTGGTCCCCATGTAAAGGCAGTATCCTTCTTGATCACAGATTTCAATGGCGCGTATGAGAGCAGAAACTCACACTGTCAAAACTTATATTTAGTGGGGGCTCGAAAATTCTATTTATAAAGAACTAAAGGACCGAAAATGCAAAAGAGAGATTTTTATTGATATTTTCCGAAATTACAAGGGAACTTAGCAAAAGCTGAATAGTCTTAAATTGCTAAAACTGTTAATACTCGGATCTGGGATGGATTTTACCCTTATATGAGCGTACATATATATACTGACAATCCTAGAAGGCTAAGACTTCAGATTTCCGATGTGGGACCTTGTCTTTCTTTCCCAGCCGCCGACCTAAGCTTTTTGGGCCCGATTTCCGGCCCGAGAGTCTTCCGTGATCCATCCGCGCATTCTGACCCAAATCTGGCCCGCCGGTGAATAGTGACCCGATGAATAGTAAACCGGTGAATAGTGATCCGATGAATAGTAATCCGAATCTCGGTTTATGCTTAATTCGATTTTTCGGTTAACTTTGTCTCGGGATGAATAGTGTTTTTCAACGGTTTTTCCCGCGTGAACAGTGTTCCGAGCGTTTTTACGACTTCTGAGATTTGAACCGCCCGTTTTTCGTTTGAACTTCCAGCCGCCGGTTTCGGTACTGATGGCCAGCCGCCGGTTCCTTTGGCTCGTGTGCTCGGCGACTGGTCCATGGACGGCTGGACGTTCGTCACGGTCTTTCGGGGAATGTTTACGGACGTCTTTGGAGTCAGAACAGGAACATGGATGATCTTCGGGTCGGTTCGGGCATGACGGTCGGTCAACTGGACGATGTTCGGACGATGAGTCTTGACTTGAAAAATGATCGTGTGCATGTGATGAAGACTCGGCGGCTGGCAGTTATCCCAGCCGCCGGTTGGTGTATCATGAAGATCCGGCGGCTGGCACTCATCCCAGCCGCCGGCCCTGGACGTGTGAAGACCCGGCGGCTGGCACTCATCCCAGCCGCCGGTTTCGGATAGGAGGAAGCCCGGCGGCTGGCACTTATCCCAGCGCGGTTCGTATCTTGGATGGATCATGGGCAGTATGCCTTAGCTCGTCCGTCCCATGTTCGGACAAAGAAGACCCGGCGGCTGGGATAAGTGCCAGCCGCCGGTTTCGATGAAGAAGACCCGGCGGCAGGGATAAGTGCCAGCCGCCGGTTTCGAATGAAGAAAATCCGGTGGCTGGCACTCATCCCAGCCGCCGTTTTCGGATGGAGAAGACCCGGCGGCTGGCACTCATCCCAGCCGCCGGTTTCGGATGAAGAAGATCCGGCGGCTGGCACTCATCCCAGCCGCCGGTTTCGGATGGAGAAGACCCGGCGGCTGGCACTCATCCCAGCCGCCGGTTCGTGTCTTGGACGGGTCGTCGGCAGTTTGCCTTAGCTTGCCCGTTCCATGTTCGTGATTTGATCTCGACCTTGACTTCTCGTTCCGTCAATCTTCGAGGAGGGGATTTCGACCCCAACAGTTAGCCCCCCAGCTCTTTGCTTTCGTGGTTTGGAGTAAAGAGCTTCGAGCTGGGAGTTTTATCGGGATTGACTGAAACGGGACGGCAATGAGTTTTTTCGTTCGTCCGTTCGCCCGCTTCTCTTTAGTGTCTTGTCAGGGTATTGTTCATCATGGAAGTTCGTGCCATGTTTGTGAAGGAATTTGGTCAAGTTTTAACTCTTTAAAACTATCAAGTTCCTATTGCCACAAGATCATGCTATTGAATCTATGTCCTCAGATCAAGGATTTACCTGGAGTTTTGCAGCGGAATGATTAGGTATAGCGAGATCTGGAGCGCCTCAAACGTTGCGCCTCTACAGCTAGTCCACACGCACACAAGACTGGATTAGGGATGCTAGTGCCTCTGGGAGCTTTTGAGTTTCTGTCTCGACGGCTAGGGTAAGACTTACATACGATTTCGTGGCTCTGATTCCTATATATAGGAGTCAAGCACGAAATCCCATAACCCTTGGATTAACCGGTTCAAATTGAGTCGTTAATTTAAACCCGGTATCATTAATCTCGAGTGGTGTCGATCGACACCAATAAGTGGTGTCGATCGACACCCACTTATAAACTCGATATCAACGTGCAACAATTACACATTGATGAGATCATTACTTTAATGATCATTCCCAGTACTCGTTGTCCAGTTTGCTTAGGTGTGTGACCCTATAGGATCATGTGATGTTGGCAATGAGTTCACAACTCATAAATTATAAGCGGCTTCTAGCAAAGCATTGTAATTACCCGACATCACATGATAGTCTTATCTCGACTTAACAACTATATTAGAGTGTATACAAGTGTGATCTCCAGGACATTCCCTTCAATCTCCCACTTGTACTGGAATCAACTTATTCCAATAATCCCTTTGTCGCTATATCTCGATTTAACATAAGGCAAGAGCTCGTGTCATCCTTATAAAGTCAAATCATGTTTATCGAACTCTGATTTGCACTGATAAAAGCAAACGACTGACTTTCAGCTCGTTCGAGTGTGGCCACACATTTCCTCAGTACCAAATCTCCGATAGGCCCAGAGATATTTATCTCCCGTTATATAGGAGGGACAAATTCCATCTTGTTACATCCCCTGTTCCCTACGCACTTCACGACGTGCCCAATCAATGTCTTTATAGTCACCAGTTACGGCTGACGTTTGACAAAGTCAAAGCAAACCAATTCATGTGCAGGAAATCATGATGAACTCAGGTCTAAGGATTATACTCTATAGTCGTAATGAGAAACTCATATGACACTCATATAACAATCTTGTTGAGTTCTCATTAGCGGGTCATGTCCGATACTGTGTTCTCAACACATATCTATGTGATTGACTTTGATACTCCTATCAATGACACCATGAAACTTGGTCATCAGTCACATCATATGCTAATCTCACGCGGTCATTAATGTCCCAATTTAATGACCATCGACCAAGGACCTCAATAATTTATGACATTTATCATTTATAGGGTTTCATGATCAAATCACGCATTTGATGACCTATAAGAATGTCTCAAATTATTCTGGGACTATTAATTAATCATCTAATTATGCAATTAAATAATACTGGAACAATTTCATTAAATAAAACATAACCCAAGTATGTTTACATGAACATCAAAAACAAAATAAATGACTCCCACTAAAACTAAGATTACTGCTCAAGAAATCTGATTCCCATTGCAGCAACATGACTCTCATGCTTAGGCCGTGGGAGTGGCTTGGTCAGAGGATCAGCAACATTGTCGTCCGTCGGAACTCTGCTGATCTTCACATCACCTCTTTCGATAATCTCTCGTATCAAATGATATCTTCTCTCGATGTGTTTGGACTTCTAGTGTGATCTGGGTTCCTTTGCTTGAGCTATGGCTCCATTGTTGTCACACAGCAATGCCACAGGCTCGGATATGCTAGGAATCACACCGAGTTCAATTATGAACTTTCTGATCCAAACAGCCTCCTTTGCCGCTTCTGAAGCAGCAATGTATTCAGCTTCGGTCGTGGAATCCGCCACGGTGCTCTGCTTGGAACTCTTCCAACTGACTGCACCGCCATTCAGACAGAAGACATAACCAGACTGAGATCGGGAATCGTCTCTGTCTGTCTGGAAACTAGCGTCGGTGTATCCACTCAACACAAGCTCATCACATCCACCGTACACCAAGAACTTATCCTTAGTATTTCTCAAATACTTCAGAATTGTCTTGACGGCAGTCCAGTGATTCTCACCGGGATCAGATTGGTATCGGCTCGTCATGCTCAAAGCACAGGCGATATCCGGACGTGTACATAGCATGGCATACATGATGGATCCTACTGCAGAAGCATAGGGAATCCTACCCATGCGCTCTCGCTCCGCAGGTGTCGAAGGACACTGCTTCTTGCTGAGAGTGATGCCATGTGACATCGGAAGCAAGCCCTTCTTGGAATCATGCATATTGAACCTATGTAAGACCTTATCAATATAAGTGTCTTGACACAGTCCAATTAGCCTCTTTGATCTATCTCTATAGATTCTTATTCCAAGAATGTACGCGGCTTCTCCCATATCCTTCATCGAGAAACAACTTCCGAGCCAAGTCTTTACAGACTGAAGCAACGGAACGTCGTTTCAAATAAGGAGTATGTCGTCTACGTATAGCACGAGAAATGCAACTGCGCCCGTTAGTCTTCTTGTATACGCATGGTTCCTCCTCGTTCTTGATGAAGTCAAACATTTTGACTGCTTCATCAAAACGGAGGTTCCAACTCCGAGATGCTTGCTTCAATCCATAAATGGATTTATGAAGCTTACATACCTTCCCAGCGTTTTTAGGATCTGTGAAACCTGGAGGCTGCGTCATGTACACATCCTCCTCCAGTATCCTGTTAAGGAAAGCTGTTTTCACATCCATCTACCAAATCTCATAATCATAATAAGCGGCAGTTGCTAGGAGAATCCGAATAGATTTAAGCATGGCGACTGGGGAATAGGTTTCGTCATAGTCAATACCATGAATTTGTTTGAAACCTTTTGCCACCAATCTAGCTTTATAAATCTGAACGTTTCCATCCACATCGATCTTCTTCTTGAAGACCCATTTACACTCGATGGCTTTTACACCATCAGGTGGATCAACCAAAGTCCATACTTGGTTCTGTGACATGGAACCCATTTCGGATCCAGCGGCCTCAAGCCACTTTTCGGAGTCAGGGCCCATCATGGCTTCTTCGAAATTCGCAGGTTCGTCACTGTCAATGATCAACAGATCATGGCAGTGAGTTACGAGAAATCCATATCTCTCGACCTCATTACGAATCCTTTCGGATCTGCGAACTACAGGCACCACAGGTGCTGGCTCCACAACCTCTTGTGAATCCAACGGTTGTGTTGGTTCCACAACTCTTGTGAATCCAACGGCTGCTCTTCCTCGATAGGTTGAGTAGCGTCCTGTGATTCTCGAATCTCTTCGAGTTGTACTTTGCTCCCACTGTCTTTCTTGGAAAGAAATTCTCTCTCGAGAAAGACACCATTCCGAGCAACAAACACTTTGTTCTCGGATCGGTTGTAGAAGTAGTACGCCTTGGTTTCCTTAGGATAACCTACGAAGTAGCACTTATCAGATTTGGGTGCAAGTTTATCAGTTATCAATCGCTTGACATAAACTTCACAACCCCAAATTTTCAGAAAAGACAGACTTGGAACTTTTCCAGTCCATAACTCATATGGAGTCTTTTCAACTGATTTAGATGGGACTCTGTTCAGCATAAACGCAGACGTCTCAAGAGCATATCCCCAGAAGGATAACGGTAAATCTACATGACTCATCATCGATCGGACCATATCCATAAAGTCTGATTCCTTCTCTCAGACACACCGTTCCACTGAGGTGTTCCAGGAGGAGTAAGTTGTGAAATGATTCCACAATCTTTAAGATGATCGTCGAACTCTTGGCTTAAGTACTCACCTCCACGATCAGATCGAAGAGCTTTAATACTTTTGCCAAGTTGGTTCTGTACTTCATTCTGGAACTCCTTGAATTTTTCAAAGGATTCCGACTTATGTTTCATGAGATAACCTAGCCGTATCTACTGAAATCATCAGTAAACGTAATGAAGTACCTAAAGTTTCCTCTAGCACTTATGCTCATTGGGCCACATACATCGGTATGTACAAGGCCCAATAAGTCACTGGCCCTTTCATTTCTCTTGTTGAAAGGGGTTTTAGTCATTTTGCCCATTAAGCAGGATTCACATTTCTCAAATGATTCATAATCAAATGAGTCTAAAAGCCCATCTCGATGGAGCTTTTGAATCTCTTTTCATTAATGTGGCCCAAACGACAATGCCAGAGAAAAGTCGGGTTCGAGTCATTGGTTTTAAACCGTTTGTTAATTATGTTATAGACCGGCATTGATTGGTTGAGAATATAAAGCCCATTCTCCAATGGGGCGCTACCATAAAATATATTATTTCGAATAAAAGAGCAACATTTGTTCTTAATCGAAAATTCAAAACCATTCATGTCCAAAACAGAAATAGAAATGATATTCCTGCTTATCGCAGGTACATAGTAGCAATTCTCCAACTCTAAAACCATGCCAGACGGCAAAGACAAATGGTAAGTTCCTACGGCTAATGCAGCAACTCTTGCTCCATTCCCAACTCGCAGGTCCACTTGTCCTTTCTTCAGCGTTCTACTGCTGCGCAGGTCCTGCATATTAGTACAAATATGAGCACCACAGCCGGTATCCAATACCCAAGAACTAGAACCTGAATATGAAGCAACATTTACTTCTATAACATAAATACCTTTAGATGTCGTCTCGTACGACTTCTTCAGGTTCTTCAGACCTTCCAGGAATTCTTTGCAATTCCTCCTCCAATGCCCCGGCTTCTTGCAATAAAGGCAAATGTCAGCATCAGTGGGGCCACGTTTGGGCTTGGAACTCTGCTCAGGCCTGTCCTGATTCTTAACCTGGACAGCCTTGGCCTTTCCTTTGCCTCTAGCGGGTTTCTTAAACCCTTTACCCTTCTGTACCATAAGTACTTCAGGTTTGGCCTTCTTGATGTTGGGCTCTGCCGTCTTGAGCATGCCGTGCAGCTCAGTCAGAGACTTCATCAGATTGTTTATATTGTAGTTTAGAACAAACTGATCAAAGCTAGACGGCAGGGATTGCAGGATGATGTCCGTAGCCAACTCTTGGCTAAGGGGAGAGTCCAGTCGAGCCAGGTTATCAATATAACCCATCATCTTAATGACATGAGGGCTCACTGGACCGTCCTTAGACAGCTTGCACTCGATGAGAGACTTGACCGTCTGGTACCTCTCAGTGCGAGCTTGCTCCTGAAACATAGATTTCAGGGTAGTGATCATCTCGATCGGTGACCCCGCGTTCTCGAACTGCTTTTGCAGTTCCGAGTTCATCGTGGCCAGCATCAGACAAATCACATTTGTCACATCATCCGAATGCTTTTCCCACCTTTCCTTTTCTGCATTGGGAGCATTGGATCTCGGCTTTTCAGGAAGAGGCCTTTCAAGGACATAGTCCTTCTTTTCCTGTCTGAGAACTATTCTCAGATTCCGATACCATTCCAAGAAGTTGGATCCTTTCAACTTTTCCTTCTCAAGGACGGATCTCAATGTGAATGAGTTTGTGTTGTTGGTTGACATAGCTGAATCAAGAAAAGAAGAGAGTTTAATTAGTTTTGATGTTCCATAAGTTGAGAAATCTTAACAATTAAGAAAACTCACATTATATTCTAATTTAATTTTCCTCTAATAGAATATAATGATCCAAGATCCATATTTCACTGAAATCTCAGTGAGCTTTGGCTCATCGCCCAGACTTCAGTTATTTAGGTAAGCAACTCATTTGCTAATCATATCCAATATGACTCTTGTCTCGGATTGATATCTTATATCACAACCGATCATATGTCTCTAGGCCCAAAACCATTTTGATGGCCCAGTCAAGCAAACCAATCTTTGAGTCATGTAGTATCACGATTACCACCTGCCGTACTTGTGTAGTTGCGAACGCCTTGCTTTGGCAAGCCCATCACACAACAAAACAAGTCTTGGCAGTTGACAAGAGCTGGGAAGACATGAAATGCTTGATATTATGTTGAGGAATGAAACACAACTCTCAATACATATCATATATGTGTTGAGAAAGATTAGAATTAATATTCACACAAAATCTTTTAATCTAATTAAATTGATTAAGGTTGGAACTTCGAATCTGTGCTGGTGTCGATCGACACACGCTTGGTGTCGATCGACACCACACAATTCGGTACGCGAGAAACCAGTCGATCAATGTAATCGCGGTTAAAGACTAACCCGATTAAACCAATCAATTTCGGTTCAATCCAATTAAACCGGTGACGGTTAACTCGGGTGCCGATCGACACAACCTTTGTGTCGGTCGACACAAGCTAATCGGTTCAATCGTGATGAAATCGATTAAACCTGATTAGACCGATCGTACCAGTCCGGTCCAATCCAATTGAATCGACCGCGATCGACGCGTGTCGATTGACACCACCCTGGTGTCGATCGACACTGCGATTTCCGGAACATCGATCGATCGATTGACACTTAAAGTTCTCGATGCGAAAACGGCAGGTGTCGATCGACACTCGCTTGGTGTCGATCGACACCGCCCGCAGCAGAAACCCTAGTTCTCTCTTTTTATCAAAACGATTTTGACACAAAAGATCTAACATGCAATTCCTAATGATTTCAAAACTCAAATTCGAATTCATTACACAAACATAGCATGTTACAGATTCAATTAAACATATGGCTCTGATACCACTGAAGGAATTTGGTCAAGTTTTAACTCTTTAAAACTATCAAGTTCCTATTGCCACAAGATCATGCTATTGAATCTATGTCCTCAGATCAAGGATTTACCTGGTGTTTTGCAGCGGAATGATTAGGTAAAGCGAGATCTGGAGCGCCTCAAACGTTGCGCCTCTACAGCTAGTCCACACGCACACAAGACTGGATCAGGGATGCTAGTGCCTCTGGGAGCTTTTGAGTTTCTGTCTCGACGGCTAGGGTAAGACTTACATACGATTTCGTGGCTCTGATTCCTATATATAGGAGTCAAGAACGAAATCCCATAACCCTTGGATTAACCGGTTCAAATTGAGTCGTTAATTTAAACCCGGTATCATTAATCCCGAGTGGTGTCGATCGACACCAATAAGTGGTGTCGATCGACACCCACTTTTCGATATCAACGTGCAACAATTACACATTGATGAGATCATTACTTTAATGATCATTCCCAGTACTCGTTGTCCAGTTTGCTTAGGTGTGTGACCCTATAGGATCATGTGATGTTGGCAATGAGTTCACAACTCATAAATTATAAGCGGCTTCTAGCAAAGCATTGTAATTACCCGACATCACATGATAGTCTTATCTCGACTTAACAACTATATTAGAGTGTATACAAGTGTGATCTCCAGGACATTCCCTTCAATTTGCTATACCAAAGGAGTGGCTTCATTCATTTTTTCACATTCCCTTCTCTTCTCAAGTTTTTTTCTTCAAGTCTCTCCTTTGAAAATCTTTCTCTTTTAGCAATGGCTGGTGAAGGAGGTTCTCCTTTTGGTCTTAACTTCGATGCAATAATGAACAATCAGTTTGAGTTTGATTTTATGTCCTCGGATCAGGATATGATACTTGTGGAAGACCTGCTGGCGGCTGGAGAAAATGCCATTCCTCGAGCAGCGTATGGTCCCGAAGGTGTTCCTCAGTGGGAGGTTGGTCCTAGCAATGCTCAAGGAGCGTTCGATTTTGCTAATGTTCCTCAATGGGCGCCCGAAACGGCTGCTGGGAATGAAGACGTACCCGAGCCGGCGGCTGGGAATGATATCAGACCCGAGCCGATGGCCGGAAATGATATCAGACCCGAGCCGGCGGCCGGGAATGAGATCAGACCCGAGCCGGCGGCCGGGAATGAGATCAGACCCGAGCCGGCGGCCGGGAATTCGATGAGTAGGGCGTCTCGTTCGAAGAGAGCGACTGGCTCTAAGAACGCTTCCAAGAGGGCGGCTGGCGTAGTAGCCGTATCAAGATGGGCGCTTGGCTCTGGAAGTGCCTTAGAGAGGACGTCTGCTACTTCTCAAGTTAGAATTGATGGCCTCTCGCCGAGGACGAGTATAGCACGTGGCGTTTGGACTCCTCCTCAACATGTTGAGGACAATGGCGGGTGGCGCGCATGGCCGTCCCGATCTCTGGTCCCTTCCGAGAGTCATCGTGTTTGGCCAGAGACAGGTAATGACTCGGCCATGTCCGGGGAAGAAGTTAGATCGGATCACCCGGAGGTGCCTGTCTTTGTGCATCCGGATGTGAAGTCCGAGTGTCGTTCTCCCGGAGAAGCTAAAGCCTATTGGGCTGAAGATATTTTCGCTTGGCGGTTTAAGAAGCCTGGACCGTCTACGAGTTACAGATCGATATCCGATGGATTCAATCATGGACCCACTATGAGCGATCGGGATTCACTGGCCGAGCTCAGATACGACTTCCGGATTTCGGACAAGATTAAGCTCCGTCTCCCAAAAGATGGGGATAGGATGGACAAGGCGCCAGAGGGATATTTCGCCGTGTATGAGTCGATGTTTTACGAAGCCTTCCTCTGGTTTCCGATCCCGGGAGCTATCTTCGGATTCCTTGAGTTATATGGGGTTGCCATCTCTCAACTTACCCCATCCGCTATAAGGATTTTGATGGGACTCGTGGTCCGTTGTGCCGAGTGCGGGATCACGTTGGAGCGTGACCTTATACGGAATTTCTTTTCGTTAAGGAAGGTTTCCAAGTCAGATTTCTTCTGCTCGGTCAATGTTCGGAAGAATGTGAAGCATTTCTACACCGGGCTTTGACAGCATTGCAAAGCTTCGCGGCAAGAGTTTTTCTTCGTGAAGCGCAGCTCGCTCACGGTTGGTTCCGACTTTGGCGGCTCGGTTAAGACCGAGTGGAGTCTGCCACGTAAGCGTTTCGTCTTTTTGTGAATTTTTCCTATAAGTAGTCCTCACTTCTTTACTTCATTCTTCATTTCTCACAACTTTTCATCTTTTCTTCTCTATCTAGTTCGAGATCCCTTTTCTCCTAGAGTTTCCGGATTTGAGGATATTGTTGCAGAAGTTGACAAGAAGAAGATCGATTGGGAAAGTCCTGACTTTGTTGATCCAATGGCGACATACCCCGGCATGGAGGGTGTTTGGAAGTATCGCCAGAAGAAGTATGGCGAGGCTAGACCGTCCGGAGAGGCGGCTGAGTTTTATCCGGCGTCCGGGTTTGTTCTCCCGCTCGGGCCTGATTTCTACGGCGTGCCCGAGGGACAGATAATCGCTCCTCAGGGTTCCGATTGTGCTGCTGTTGCGGACAAAGGGAAGGGAGCTTCCAACAGCCCGGACCGTCCGAGGAAGGGCAAAGTAGCTCGGACGGTCGAGGCGTCTGATCATGGTCTTCTCTTTGACGCTCGCAAGGCGGCGGGAGGCGATCCAGCTGAGTCCGCGAAGGTTGTGGACTATTTTGGAGCGTTGGCTCCGGCCTCAGCTGTGCCGTTTGATCGTTCAGCGGCTTACGGAGATCTGTCCTCCGGTCTTATGATGGTAATTCTTTTTCCTTTAGACTTGTTTCGACGCAGTTTGGTCTTTTGCTGATATTCGCCTTTCTTTGATTCAGGTCGCCACTCGAGCTCATGCGACTCAGGTTGCCTTGGAAGCTTCGGAGAAAGAGTCCCGGAAGAAGGAAAAGAAGATCAAGGCCCTGGAAGTCAAGCTTCGGAACGTGGAGAGGAGATCTCAAAAGGAGCTCAAGAAGGCGCTTGCAGAAGCTGAGCGGAAGATGGAGCTGGCGATCAAGAAATGCCGCTGGCAGTTGGTGGAGAAATACCGTCTCCGAATTGAGGGTGCTAAAGCTGCTCTCGCGCCAATGCGTCAGGCGAAATATGGCGAGACTGCCTTGACTGAAGTCAGCTCGAACCTTGATCTAGTCCGGGATATTAAGTCCGGGAAGTCCAAGGTTGAGGAGGAAGAAGGAGAGCTGGATGCATCATTAGAGCGGCTCGAAGGAGGAGGTTGGGCCGGCTCATATGATAGGGCTGCTGCCGTTCTCGAGAGCCACTTGGTATGCTCTCCCGTTTCTCTGTACCAGTCTCCGGATGCCGAGGCTTTGGACTATGCAGCTCCTACTCCACTTGTCGAGTATGATTAGGCCTTGTATTTTCTGTTTCTGCTTTGTTTGGGTCTTTCGACCCTTTTTATTGTATTTGCTTTGTTAACTGAACTGGATCTATGGAGATTTATTATCTATCTGATTTTGCCTTTAGTTGTTACGGACTTCTCTGCTTGCTTTGCTTTTATAGTCTTGATGAAGGAGAAGATGGGCGGCCGGTATGTCTCTCTTCCAAGAGGGCGGCTGGCCCATTTTGTAGAATGAAGGGCGGCTGGCCCGTTTCTGAGTTGATTTGTAGCTTTGCGGAACGAAGGGCGGCTGGCCCGTCTCTCTACGGAGGACGGGCGGCTGGCCCGTGTTGTAGAATGAAGGGCGGCTGGCCCGTCTCTCTATGGAGGACGGGCGGCTGTCCCATTTTGGAGTTGATTGATATTGCGTTGGAGTGTTATCCCGGACACTCGAACTTTAGACCAGGTCATCCTTGCGGGTATTTCCTGGGTTTAATGCAGTCTTTTGTTGTCGCAGGGGACCAAGTTTGTTCGGATCCCTCTTTCGACTGAACGCTTTTAAGATCTCGCATCAGAGCCGGTTTGATACTGCGTTCTCGAGATGTCTTTGACCAGTGTTCCCGTGTCAGGCGCTTTACTGGGTTTAAAGAGTTTACTTTGTGTCCTGTGCTTCGCACTATGGGAAGTGCTAGTGAAAGTAAACTAATCAGAACATCGTCTTTAGCGCTTCCTGCAGGATCGCGGGATACAGGTTACGCCCTTCGGATGTTAATCCGGAAATTTGTATAGCGCGCTAGTCTTATCCTCTGCGGGATGTTGAGAGAACCACGGTTTAAAAGATAGTCTTGTTGTGGCCAGCAACAGACGGATTCGTTGGAGAGGACTTAAGTATTTGGGAGAGGTGTCTTGACTGGTTGGTGGTCTTGGATAAGTTACGAGATGCTAAGTCTCGATGTTTATCTGATTTTAAGTTTGAGTTAAAGATGTGCTATGAGATATTAAGTCTCAATGTACATTTTCCTCGGGTTTTTCTGGATTCGTTCGATTTCCGAATCAAGTTTCAAGATGCTGAGTCTCGATGTTTGTCGGAATGATGTTTTCGGGAAACTTTTTCAAGCTCTGGATGTGTTATGAGATGCTAAGTCCCACTGTCCATCTCCTTGATTTGTTTGCGAAAATTTGGGAGTATATACGGACCCGCTCCCCCCCCCCTTTTTTAAGGAGAGGGGCAACTGAACTCGTTTTTTAAGCGAGCTGCCTACGTACCCTTCGTGAAAAGGGATCAAGTCACCCGTAGTTCCGTTTTTTTTTTGGTAGGAACTCGTTTTTTTTTTTTTTTTTTTTTGGTAGGAAGACGGTTAAGTCTTGATCGCGGAACCGTCGGTTGTAGCTTCGACGGTTTCAGAGGCAGTTTTCGTCTCTTCTTGGTTTGTTTCTGTGGGCGGAACCTCCGTTTTCTCGAACTGTCCGGTTCTGCTTACTTTATTTCCCAGTTCGGGGAGTTTGTCTTCATTCTTCCTCTTCGGGTTCTCTCTTTGTGGGATGGTCGGATTCCGGAGCTTGTGTTCTGCCAGAAAACAGATCCGAGCCTCCTTCTGATTTCCCCAAACGGTCTTGATTCCGTTAGGTGTCGGGAACTTCAGGCAGAGGTGGTAAGTCGATGGGATAGCTCGCATTGAATTGATCCAGCGAGTTCCCATTTTCGTGATTCCACCGGCACGAACCGGGAGCTGGATTGTTCCATCCGTCATTATGACTTCGCCAGAGAATCCGGTCAGCGACCTCGGATTCGGCTTTATCATCGACGGGTCTACCTTCATCCTTTGAAGTGTCTCTCGAAAAATGACGTCCACCGAACTTCCGGTGTCGATCAAGACTCAGGAGACGTCGTGGTCGTTGATGTCCAACTCTACGACTAAAGGATCGTCGTGAGGTTGGTCAAGGCCTTCGGCGTCTTTTTTTGTGGAAGGCGATCTGGTCATCGTTTTCGGTGATCGGTTCCCTCGGGTTTGACTCCTTGTCTCCTCTTCTCAGAAATGCCTTTATGGAGGCCACTGTATCTCGGCAGTATTGCGATCCTCCAATGATCATGTGGATTCTCCTGCGGTTGGCGGCGGAGTCGTCTCCATTTGGTCTCCTTCCTCGTTTGAGGGTATCCTCGTCGGGCCTTTCGTGACGTTCCTGGTTAGGTCGTCCGTCCGGGGCGCCAGCATCTTCTTCGATAGCTCCAAGACTCTCAAGGGTCACTCCGTTTCCGAGCTCCCCGGCTAACAGCTTTGCCGCGAGCCTCCTTCCGACGGTCCTGCAGTTCTCGGTCGAGTGGCCTTTTGTCTTGTGGAAGGTACAGAAGGCGTTTTCGTCGAATCCTAGTCTAGTCCATGTATTCCACGATCCCTTGTTGCGCTCATTATACGGTCTCTCCGTGTTTATCTGTAGTTATGCGCTCCGCCCGGGTTGGGTTCTTCATCTCGGCTGTTTCGCCTACTTCTTCTCTCGTTTGGAAAGTTAGAAGGTTGCACCGTGCCTTTGGCGACCAATTTTAAGGATTGGTGCTTTCCGGCTGGGACCCTCATGTCTTCCTCGTAGATGACGAAGTTGGAAGCACGGTGGAGAGCATCTTGAATGGTTACTGGTGGGTTCACGGTAATCTCCTTTCGGAAGTTCGGAGTTTTCAGCAAGGATTTCTTCAGGGCGTTGATCGCGGCACCGTTGCTTAGTCCGTCAATTTTCGAGACAATCACCTTAAACCTTTCGATGAAATCTCGGAGGCTTTCTTCGGGTTCCTGCGACTGCGAGTAGAGGTCCGCGTCGGATGTCGACTGTCTTATGAACAGTGAGTAGTGTTTCAAGAAGGCTGCCGACAGTTGTTCGAAACCGTCGATTGAATCTCTGTCTAGCCTCGAGAACCATGACAGGGCTGATCCTTTTAAATGTTCCACGAAGAGGAGGCAGAATCCCGCGTCTCTCTCTTCGGGTTTGAATCTAGCCCGTCCCATAGCAATGTGGAAGGCTGTCATGTGGGCCTTCGGATCAGTCGTCCCGTCGTAAAAGGGGATTCGATTTTTCCCGGGTCGGAGTGTCTAACGCTTGTGATCCTCGAAGTGAATGGGATCTTTTGCGTTTCCTCTAGGACACGGTCGATCTCCGGAGCCGCACTTGTTGCTTTATGGACTTGCGACCTTACCTCCTTCATCTGGTTCGTGGTGAGTTCTAGGCGGGCACGGAGCTCGTCCAACTCGTTCCTTCGGCTAGCAGATCGATTAGCTCGGGTCTCTCGTTCCTCCTTTTCTTGCTCTTCCATCCAGCGGAGCTCTTCTTCGTCCGCGTTTATGTCTCCAGCTTCGTCGTCAGTTTCGCTTTCGGCTCTGTTCGCGGTGTCTTTCGGGTTTTCGCCGTTAGTCACCGTGGAAGTCGGCCGTTCAGCGGTTCGCCCAGTGGCGCTCTTCCGGTACAGCGGGGGTGGTGCCGACGGTTCTCTCCTATTTCCGATCGGGGTCTGCTCATCGGGATTCTGATGGCCCGAGGTGTAACGCCCCTGAACCGGGATAGACACGCCCGGCCAAACGACAATCAAACAAGAACACGAGAGGCCAAGGCGCACCCAAACCGATCCGGGAGGACGCCACAAAAGCCGAGGTTAGTCAGATAGTCCGGCCCGTCTCAGAGGTCACTGAGCTTAAGGCCAGTCCATCGAACCAACTCCGACCCCCACCACCGAAGGTCAAGGCTTTTCAACCCGTCTCATTCGACAGTGAGTTGTGAACATACTTGGACCAAGCAATTC
>CM021247.1:17180571-17325949 GCA_010577795.1 Isatis tinctoria | reverse complement strand
TATTTCTACCAAATATTTGAGGGAAATTTAATATTTTCACTAAATATTATCAGTAAAAATAATATTTCAGTATTTGAGTTTCATACTACAAAAGGGTTCTTAAATTTGAAATTTTTATCAAAGTATTGTAGGGAAATATAATACTTTCCAGAAATATATTCAGTTAAAATAATATTTCATTAATTTGAATTTCAGACTGCAAAAGAAGTCTGAAATTTGAAATTTTTACAAAATACTGTAAGGAAATTTAATATTTTCACGAAATATTGCAGGAAGATTTAATATTTTCACGAAATATTGGAGGGAAATTTAATATTTCCAGACTTCTATTGCAGATTTCTATCGCAGACTTCATTACACGATAAAACTCATATCTGGACGAAAAACTTTCTTTTGTTAAAATGAAATTCAGATCTTGACGAAAAACGTAAAAGCTTCAGAAATAACCAAACAAAAATAACTTTTGACGGTTTCATATAGTTATATAAAGCACAGAAAATGTCCAAAAAATGTGTGAAGCTTTTACTCTATATATATATTTTGCTGAAAACTTTAACCTTTCCCTTAAAAAAACTTGAGTTTTGTTAAAACAAAACTCAGATCTAAACAAAAAACGTAATACCGAAACAAAAAATCTGATTTTGTTTTTTATAAAACTCATTTCTAAAAGCTTACCTGTTCGGAAAGAGGGGGTGTCGACAGTGGTAAGATCTTCAAAAAGAAGAAAACAAATGAGAAGCTGATGCAGATTAACAAAATAAATGTGAGGAAGAAGAAGACGACGTACCTGAGGTGAAGCCGGCGGCGGTGCAAAGAACAAAGGAGAGAGGAGAGAAATTTGTTTTTTACCAATTTAGAGTTTAGTTGTTGGCCAGCGGGGTAATTGCCCTTTATATAGTGGATAAAATATTTCGGTTACGTTTAAAATACCGGTTCTGACACAGCCTTTTGGTGAAGTCTCTAAACCCTGAATACAAGCAGACTTCTACAGAAGTGTGCATATTGTTACAGACTTACGGGAAAGTCTACTCAACATTACCCTTAATTCAAATGCTTTTCATTAAATTCAAATCTCTAAATAAAATCTTCAATCAAACAATAAAACGTTTTAGTACACTTATAGATTAACATTTATGTGAAAATTAAACATTGAATACTAAAAAAATTAATAAACTCAAAATCTAACCGTAGATGTTTGGACATTTTACCCTAAAACCTATACCAAACAACTTAAAACACCAAACACTAAACCCTCAACGATTAAAAGAATTACCTACTTATCCTTCTCGGTTTTGTTTTAATCAATTCTATAAAATTTTATTTTTCATGCATCCTACTTACCTTTTTCTTGATTATGTATAGAAATAGCTCTAATCAAATTATTATTTTTATCAGTTTTATAATTTAAATTTAAGATATGATTAGTATGCAGACTTCTAAAGAAAATTCTGCAATGTAAAATATAAGAAGGATTTCATATTTTATCTTTGTTTGTTTAGTTTTAATAAATTTTATGAAAATTTTAATTTTCCTACATCATATTTGTTTGTGTCTTGATTATGTATAGAAATGGCTCTAATCAAATTATTTTCATTATTTTTATAATTTATATTTAAGATATAATTAGGATGTCGACTGCTACATAAGTCTGCAAAGTATAATTCTTTAGAAGTTTCACACTTATCATGGACTAAAGCATAAAAAAGCATCCGTTTTTTTTTTGTTTGTTCATTGAGTGTGAAGGTAATTTCCTTATCCATGGTGTATACTTTTACAATCAAAACAATATTTTAGGTTATGTTGCAAACAAAATCAAGTTTTAGGCCAATTTTGGTAACTTGCCCAAGTTCTTAAGACATCATAAATATTTCCAAACTTTTGGGGACATATGTAGTCAAATCAATTCTTTTAAACTATCCCACATATGTTTCCATATATATTAATATTAGGAATCAGGATGTTACAAAAATAATAAGAACTCTATTTCATTTAGTTATCTTTAAAATTAACTGAACAATGAATATTTTTGTATATATTCATTTTTAATTCAGAGATTTCATTATGTCTATCTCCATCAGTTTTGTTTTAAATTAATTTTATAATGAATATTTTTCTATGTTTTATTTTTTCGCTTCAGAATCAAAATTTCTGTTTTTCTACGATTTCCTTTTTTTGTTTCTGACAATTTTCCTGTTTTCTTTTTTCGCTTCAGAATTATATTTTTTCTTTCTATAATTCTTTTTTTTTTTGCTTCAAATGGTTTTAGTTGTTTGCAATTCAAAAGAGCATTTGTTTGTGCGATATGGAAGTCTTTGTTTTGAAGCCATATCTCTTATTTTCTACCACTACCCCTTTCAAGTTGAGAAGAAAATATCTGAAATTTCATCAGTCTGGTCTTTATCTACTTGATTACCTCCATCATAGTATCTATCTTCTGTTCTGTTTTTGGTGATATGTGGCTCAAAGTTATAAGTACCAAAAAGTGAAAATTTCTTCATTAACATATTGTTCAATAATGGAACCTTCTACTTTTGCTTTGTTTTTACTTTTTTTTTGAAAGAATACATCCATTTAAACGGCACAACCCCACCAAGTTTTGCTGTATGTGCCAGATGAATTGGAAAATGTTCCATAATATCAAGAAGATGGAGGAACTATTTTTTCAAGATTACAAGAAACCGTACAAATGTTTTTTTGCAATAGTGCAACATTGTCTTCATGTAAAGTACTTGTGGAAATATCCTGGAAAAATAAGCCTACACCTACAAAAAGAGGGAAGTTAAGATTAAACTAAAAAAAGATTAAGGTATAACGGTTAATGAAGAGGAAAATATAAACTAAACCAAAACAGATATACTTACTTGATAGTGCTTCGTGGACAGGTTTATCGATTAGCTCGGCAAACACAATTGGAAGTAGTCGTTGATTAGCACATAGCAATCATAACTTTTCAATCATGTTAATTTCCACTTGATAAATCAACACATGTAGATAGAATTGATGCTTTTCCATCAGAAAACTTAACATCTTTAACCCATCATAGAAAAGCAATCTTTTGCATCGCCTTGTAATCTAAAAACCGGGACTGATGTCTTTCCATCGGCTGTTAACTGCAACCCTTTGCGATTACAATAATCTTTCAAATGAAATCGTGATTGGTTCTTATATTTTGTCTTCCCTTGCATATTTAGTAAATCCTCTACATATTATTTGAGGGTCTTTTAAATAATTAACCTTAAAATTATGTATTTTATTACATTACTGTCATGCTAATGTGTCAGCTAAATATACATTCTTAAGACATACAAAAAGCCTTCATTGTTCACATTATTATTTGAATTTCATATGTGATCTATTAGTATCTAACATTACCAAAAGCCTTCATTGTTCACATTATTATTACAATTTCTTTAATACATATTGTCTATACGTAAAGTCATATACTAAAGTTTAATTATTCTAGGTTTATAAGAATTTAGTAATATAAAATTGATACTAACAATATAAAAATTAATACGTAATATACAAATATAACGTGTATATACATTTAAATTAATATTATTATTTCTATATGCATGAATTTTACTGTTGGGGTCGAAATCCCTTCCTCGAAGATTGACGGAACGAGAAGTCAAGGTCGAGATCAAATCACGAACATGGAATGGGCAAGCTAAGGCAAACTGCCCACGACCCGTCCAAGGCACGAACCGGCGGCTGGGATGAGTGCCAGCCGCCGGGTCTTCCCATCCAAGGCCGGCGGCTGGGATGAGTGCCAGCCGCCGGGTTTTCTCCGTCCAAGGCCGGCGGCTGGGATGAGTGCCAGCCGCCGGTCTTCTTCGTCCGAACCGGCGGCTGGCACTTGTCCCAGCCGCCGGGTCTTCTTCATCCGAACATGGACGGACGAGCTAAGGCAAACTGCCCACGACCCGTCCAAGGCACGAACCGGCGGCTGGGATGAGTGCCAGCCGCCGGGTCTTCTCCATCCAAGGCCGGCGGCTGGGATGAGTGCCAGCCGCCGGGTCTTCTCATCTGAAACCGGCGGCTGGGATGACTGCCAGCCGCCGGGTTTTCTCCAAAACCCGGCGGCTGGGATGAGTGCTAGCCGCCGGGTCTTCTTCGTCCGAAACCGGCGGCTGGGACTCCCAGCCGCCGGGTCTTCTTCATCCGAACATGGGACGGACGAGCTAAGGCAAACTGCCCACGTTCCATCCGAGATACGAACCGGCGGCTGGGATAAGTGCCGGCCACCGGGTCTTCCTCATCTGAAACCGGCGGCTGGGATGAGTGCCAGCCGCCGGGTCCTCACACGACCATGGCCGGCGGCTGGGATGAGTGCCAGCCGCCGGATCTTCATGATACACCAACCGGCGGCTGGGATAAGTGCCAGCCGCCGGGTCTTCATCACATGCACACGATCATTTCCCAAGTCAAGACTCATCGTCCGATCAGCGTCCAGTCGACCGACCAAACATAACTCTATGCCCGGACCGACCCGAAGATCATCCATTTGCATGTTCTGACTCCACGACCTGTCCGTGAACATTCCCCGAAAGACCGTGACGAACGTCCAGCCGTCCATGGACCAGTCGCCGAGCACATGAGCCAAAGGGACCGACGGCTGGCAATCAGTACCGAAACCGGCGGCTGGAAGTTCAAACGAAAGAACGGGTGGCTCAAATCTCAGAAGTCGTAAAACGTCCGGAACACTGTTCACGCGGAAAAAACCGTTGAAAAATACTATTCATCCCGAGACAAAGTTAACCGAAAAATCGAATTAAGCATAAACCGAGATTCGGATTACTATTCACCAGTTTACTATTCATCGGGTCACTATTCACCGGTGGGCCAGATTTGGGTCAGAATGCGCGGATGGATCACGGAAGACTCTCGGGCCGGAAATCGGGCCCAAAAAGCTTAGGTCGGCGGCTGGAAGGAAGGACAAAGTCCCACATCGGAAATCTGAAGTCTTAGCCTCCTAGGATTGTCAGTATATATATGTACGTTCATGTAAGGGTAAATCCCATCCCAGATCCGAGTATTAGGAGTTTTAGCAATTTAAGACTATTCAGCTTTTGCTAATTTCCCTTGTACTTTCGAAAAATATCAATAAAATCTCCCTTTTCATCTTTTTGGCATTTTCGGTCCTTTAGTTCTTTTTAAATAGAATTTTCGAGCCCCCATTAAATATAAGTTTTGACAGTGTGAGTTTCGGCTCTCACAGTTTGGCGCCGTCTGTGGGGACGAGAAATATTCTTAACCCTAAGAACGAAAGGATACCGAACGAAGACAATGACCAGAAGAACTGACGACATCACCAACCAACCAACCGGAGCAGCAACCGGAGTGGGACTTCCCGCCATTAGCACGTTGGCGGCCGGAACCGGAACAATCGCCGCCGGGACATCCACCGACGGAGCAGTCGGAAATCCCGGGACTTCCCCCAGGGCCCTCGCCAGATACGGAATGCCACTCGAAGATCCAGTCATCACGGAAACAGCCAACACCGCCCCGGAGAACGCAGCAATCACCGAACTGCGGAACATGGTAGCCGAAATCGCGGAGCGGCAGAACAGGCAAGAAAGAGCGGACGCACGAGAAAGAGCGGCTTCCCAAGAACCAGCACACGTCCCCCGGACGTTAGGAGTAAGACGCCTTGTCTTCACCCCGCGAGCAGATCCCACGGGCCGTCAGAATCCAGATGAACAAACCCCCGTCGGAACAAGGAAAGAGCTATCAGCACCACCCCCGCTGTACCGGAAGAGCACCACTGGGCGAACAGCCGAACGGCCAACTCCCATGGTGACCAACGGCGAGAACTCGAGAGACGTCACGAACAGAGCCAAAAACGAAACTGACGACGAGGCTGGAGATCTGAACGCGGACGAAGAAGAGCTCCGCTGGATCGAAGAGCAGGAAAAGGAGGAACGAGAGGCCAGAGCTAATCAATCCGCTAGCCGAAGGGACGAGCTGGATGAGCTCCGTGCCCGCCTAGAACTCACGACAAGTCAGATGAAGGAGGTAAGGTCGCAGGTCCATAAAGCAACAAGCGCGGCCCCGGAAATCGACCGCGTCCTAGAGGAAACGCAAAAGATCCCGTTCAGTTCGAGGATCACTAGCGTCAGACTCTCTGACCCGGGAAAAATCCGAATTCCCTTCTACGACGGGACGACTGATCCGAAGGCCCACATGACAGCCTTCCGCATCGCTATGGGACGTGCTAGGTTCAAACCCGAAGAGAGGGACGCAGGATTCTGCCTCCTCTTCGTGGAGCATCTGAAAGGATCAGCCCTGTCGTGGTTCTCGAGGCTAGAGAGAGATTCAATTGATGGTTTCGAGCAGTTGTTGACGGCCTTCTTGAAACATTACTCGTTGTTCATAAGACAGTCGACATCCGACGCGGACCTTTACTCGCTGTCACAGGAACCCGAAGAAAGCCTCCGAGATTTCATCGAAAGGTTTAAGGTGATAGTCTCGAAAATTGACGGACTAAGCAACAGTGCCGCGATCAACGCCCTGAAGAAGTCCTTGCTGAAGACTTCGAACTTCCGAAAGGAGATTAACGTAAACCCACCAGTAACCATCCAAGATGCTCTCCACCGTGCTTCAACTTCGTCATCTACGAGGAAGACATGAGGGTCCCAGCTGGAAAGCACCAATCCTCAAAATTGGTCGCCAAAGGCACGGTGTAACCTTCTAACTTTCCAAACGAGAGAAGAAGTAGGCGAACCAGCCGAGGATGAAGAACCCAACCCGGCGGAGCGCATAACTACCAGATAAACACAGAGAGACCGAATAATGAGCGCAACAAGGGACCATGGAATACATGGACTCGACCAGGATTCGACGAAAACGCCTTCTGTACCTTCCACAAGACGAAGGCCACTCGACCGAAAACTGCAGAACCGTCGGAAGGAGGCTCGCGGCAAAGCTGTTAGCCGGGAGCTCGGAAACGGAGTGACCCTCGAGAGTCTCGGAGCTATCGAAGAAGATGCTGGCGCCCCGGACGGACGACCCAACCAGGAATGTCCCGAAAGGCCCGACGAGGATACCCCCAAACGAAGGAGGAGACCAAACGGAGACGACTCCGCCGCCAACCGCAGAAGGATCCACATGATCATCGGAGGATCTCAGTACTGCCGGGACACAGTGGCCTCGATAAAAGCGTTCCTGAGAAGAGAGACAAGGAGTCAAAACCGCGGGAACCGATCACCGAAAACGACGATCGGATCGCTTTTTACGAAAAAGACGCCGAAGGCCTTGACCAACCTCACGATGACCCATTGGTGGTAGAGTTGGATATCAACGACCATGACGTCTCACGAGTCTTGATCGACACCGGAAGTTCGGTGGACGTCATTTTTCGAGAGACGCTTCAAAGGATGAAGGTGGATCCGTCAAAGATAACTCCCTGTCCGAGATCACTGACCGGATTCTCTGGCGAAGTCACAATGACGGATGGAAGAATCCAGCTCCCGGTTCGTGTCGGCGGAATCACGAAAATCGTTAACTTCGCGGTGGCAAACCACCCCGCAATTTATAACGTGATAATGGGGACTCCCTGGATCAATTCAATGCGAGCTATCCCATCAACTTACCATCTCTGCCTGAAGTTCCTGACACCAAACAGAATCAAGACCATTTGGGGAAATCAGAAGGAGACTCGGATCTGTATTCTGGCAGAGCACAAGCTGCGGAATCCGACCATCCCGCAGAGAGGGAACCCGAAGAGGAAGAGTGAAGACAAAGTCCCCGAACTGGGAAAGAAAGTAAGCAGAACCGAACAGTTCGAGAAAACGGAGGCTCCGCCCACTGAAACAAACAAAGAAGAGACGAAAACTGCCTCAGAAACCGTCGAAGCTACAACCGACGGTTCCATAACTAAGACTTAACCGTCTTCCTACCAAAAAAAAAAAACGGAACTACGGGTGACTTGATCCCTTTTCACGAAGGGTACGTAGGCAGCTCGCTTAGAAAAAACGAGTTCAGTTGCCCCTCTCCTTAAAAAAGGGGAGTGGGTCCGTATATACATACGCCCAAACTTTCTCAAAAATTTCAAGAAGATGGACATTGGGACTTAGCATCTCATAACACATCCAAAGCTTGAAAAAGTTTCCCGAAAACACCGTTCTGACAAAACATCGAGACTTAGCATCTTGAAACTTGATCTAGAAAACGAATGGATCCAGAAAACCCTGAGGAAAATGAACATTGAGACTTAGTATCTCATAAAATATCTTCAACTTAAAATCAGATGAACATCGAGGCTTAGCATCTCATCCAAAGACCATCAACCAATCAAGATACTTCTCCCGAACACTTAAGTCCTCTCCAACAAATCCGTCTGTTGCTGGCCACAACAAGACTATCTTTTTAAACCATGGTTCTTTCAACATCCCGCAGAGGATAAAACTAGCGCGCTATACAAATTTCCGGATTAACATCCGAAGGGCGTAACCTGTATCCCGCGATCCTGCAGGAAGCGCCCGAGACGATGTTCTGATTAGTTTACTTTCACCAACACTTTGCATAGTACAGGACACAAAGTAAACTCTTTAACCCAGTAAAGCGCCTGACATGGGGACACTGGTCAAAGACATCTCGAGAACGCAGTATCAAACCGCTCTGATACGAGATCTTAATGGCGTTCAGTCGAAGGAGGGATCTGACAAGCTCGGTCCCCTACGACGACAAAAAACTGCATTAAACCCAGGAACATTCGCTAATACGAACTGGTCTAAAGTTCGAGTGTCCGAATAACACTCCAACGCAATATCAATCAGCTCCAAAACGGCCAGCCCCCGTCCTCCGTAGAGAGACGGCCAGCCGCCCTTCATTCCAACGCAATCAGCTCCAAAACGGGCCAGCCGCCCGTCCTCCGTAGAGAGACGGCCCAGCCGCCCTTCATTCCGCAAAGCTACAAATCAACTCCGAAACGCGGCCAGCCGCCCGGTCAACGGGCCAGCCCCCGCCCCTTTACTCTACAAAACGGGCCCCCGCCCGTCCTCCGTAGAGACAGGCCAGCCGCCCATTACTCCACAAAACGGGCCAGCCGCCCTCTTGGAAGAGAGACATACCGGCCGCCCATCTCCTCCTTTATCAAGGCTATAAAAGCAAAGCAAGCAAGCAAAAAAGTCCGTAACATCTAAGGCAAAAGCTGATAGATAAAAATCTCCATGAAAGGAGATATAAGTTGGTTAACAAAGCAAATACAATAAAAGGGTCAAAAGACCCGAATACAACTAAGGCAGAAAAAGAAAACACAAGGCCAAAGCCTAGTCATATTCGACGAGAGGAGTAGGAGCTCCATAGTCCAAAGCCTCGGCGTCCGGAGACTGGTACGGAGAAACGGGAGAGTATACCAAGTGGCTCTCGAGAACGGCAGCAGCCCGATTATAGGAGCCGCCCAACTCCTCCTTTGAGCCGCTCCAATTCCGCCTCCAGCTCTCCCTCTTCCCCCTCAACCTTTGACTTCCCGGACTTGATGTCCCGGACTAGGTCAAGGTTAGAGCTGACCTCAGTCAAGGCAGTCTCGCCATATTTCGCCTGACGCATTGGCACGAGAGCAGCCCTGGCTCCCTCGATGCGAAGACGGTACTTCTCCACCAAGTCCCAGCGACATTTCTTGAGCGCCAGATCCTTTTTCCGCTCGGCCTCCGCGAGCACTTTCTTGATCTCCTTCTGAGATCTCCTCTCCACGTTCCGAAGCTTTACTTCAAAGGCCTTGATCTTCTTGTCCTTCTTCCGGGACTCTTTCTCCGAAGCTTCCAAGGCAACCTGGGTTGCATGAGCTCGGGTGGCGACCTGAATCAAAGAAAAGCAAATATCAGCAAAGACCAAACTGCGTCCAAACAAATCTAAGGGAAAAAGAGTTACCATCATAAGGCCGGAGGACAGATCTCCGTAAGCCGCAGAACGATCAAACGGCGCAGCTGAGGTCGGAGCCAACGCTCCAAAGTAGTCCACAACCTTCACAGACTCAGCTAGATCGCCTCCCGCCGCTTTGCGGGCATCAAAGAGAAGACCATGATCAGACGCCTCGGCCGTCTGAGCCACTTTGTCCTTCCTCGGACGGTCAGGGCCGTTGGAAGCTCCCTTCCCTTTATCCACGGCAACGGCACAAGCTGAACCCTGAGGAGCAGTAATCTGTTCCTCGGGCACGCCATGGAAATCAGGCCCGGGCGGGAGAACAAACACGGACGCCGGATCAAACTCGGCCGCCTCTCCGGACGGCCCAGCTTCGCCATACTTCTGCTTACGATAGTTCCAAACACCCTCCATTCCAGGATAGGTCGCCATTGGATCAACAAAGTCAGGACCTTTCGGAGGAGCACGCCCTTCTAAAATATCCTTCGCGTCCAGGAAGCGGCTCCAGAGATCAGGACACTCCCAATCGATCTTCTTCTTGTCAACTTCTACAACGATATCCTCAAACCCAGAAACTCTAGGAGCAAAGGGATCTCGAACTAGAGAAAGAAGAGGAGAAAAAATGAAAAGTTGTAAGAAATGAAGTTGTGAAGTTATGAGGCAAAGGAGTAAGGACTTCTTATAGAAAAAATTCACAAAAAGACGAAACGCTTACGTGGCAAACTCCACTCGGTCCTAACCGAGCCGCCGAAGTCGGGACCGACCGAGAGCGGGCTGCGCTTCACGTAGAAAAACTCGTGCCGCGAAGCTTTGCAATGCTGCCGAAGCCAGAGTAGAACCGCTTCACATTCTTCCGAACATTGACCGAGCAGAAGAACTCTGACGTGGAAACCTTCCTCAACGAAAAGAAATTCCGTATGAGATCACCATCCAACTTGACCCCGCATTCGGCACAACGGACCACGAGTCCCATTAAAATCCTTATAGCGGATGGGTAAGTTGAGAGATCGCTACCCCATACAACTCGAGAAACTCGAAGATGGCTCCGGGGATCGGGAACCAAAGGAAAGCTTCGTAGAACATCGACTAGTACAGGGTAAAATATCCTTCCGGCGCCTTGTTCATTCTATCCCCATCTTTTGGGAGACGGAACTTAATCTTGTCCGAAATCCGGAAGTCGTATTTAAGCTCGGCCAGCGAATCCCGATCGCTCAAAGTAGGACCATGCTTGAATACCTCGGCTATCGATCTATAACTCGTAGACGGTCCAGGTTTCTTAAACCGCCAAGCGAAAATATCTTCACCCCAATAGGCTTTAGCCTCACCAGGAGAGCGACATTCGGACTTCACGTCCGGATGCACGAAGATAGGCACCTCCGGGTGATCCGATCTGATTTCTTCCCCGGACATAGCCGAGTCGTTACCTATCTCTGGCCAAATACGATGACTCTCGGAAGGGACCAGAGATCGTGACGGCCATGCGCGCCACCCACCGTTGTCCTCGACATGTTGAGGAGGAGTCAAAACGCCACGTGCTATACTCGTCCTCGGCGAGACGCCATCAATTCCGACTTGAGGAGTAGCGGACGTCCTCTCTAAGGCACCTCCAGAGCCAAGCGCCCATCTTGATACGGCTACTGTGCCAGCCGCTCTCTTGGAAGCGTTCTTAGAGCCAGCCGCCCTCCTCGAACCAGACGTCCTACTCGTAGAAATCCCGGCCGCCGGCTCGGTCCTGACCCCATTCCCGGCCGCCGGCTCGGGCCTGACCTCATTCCCGGCCGCCGGCTCGGGTCTAATTACATTTCCGGCCGCCGGCTCGGGTCTGACATCACTCCCGGCCGCCGGCTCGGGTACGTCCTCATTCCCGGCCGCCGTCTCGGCCTCCCATTGAGGAACATTCGCAAAACCGAGCGCTCCTTGAGCATAGCTAGGACCGGCCTCCCACTGAGGAACGCCTTCGGGACCGTGCGCTGCTCGTGGAATGGCATCTTCTCCATCGGCCAGCAGGTCTTCCACAAGTATCATATCCTGATCCCCGGACATAAAATCAAACTCGAACTGATTGTTCATTATTGCATCAAAGTTGAGACCGAAAGGGGAACCTCCTTCACCAGCCATTGCTAAAGAAAAAGATTTTCAAAGAAAAGACTAGAAAAAAAAAAAAAAAACTTGAGAGGAGAAGGGGATGTGAAGAATGAATGAAGCCACTCCTTTGATATAGCGAACATGGCACAAACTTCCATGATGAACAATGCTCTGACAAGACATCGAAGAAAAGCGGATGAACGGACGAACGGAAAAACCCATTGCCTTCCTATTTCAATCAATCCCGATAAAACTCCTAGCTCGAAGCTCTTTGCTCCAAACCACGAAAGCAAAGAGCTGGGGGGCTAACTGTTGGGGTCGAAATCCCCTCCTCGAAGATTGACGTAACGAGAAGTCAAGGTCGAGATCAAATCACGAACATGGAATGGGCAAGCTAAGGCAAACTGCCCACGACCCGTCCAAGGCACGAACCGGCGGCTGGGATGAGTGCCAGCCGTCGGGTCTTCCCATCCAAGGCCGGCGGCTGGGATGAGTGCCAGCCGACGGGTCTTCTTCATCTGAAACCGGCGGCTGGGATGAGTGCCAGCCGCCGGGCTTTCTCCGTCCAAGGCTGGCGGCTGGGATGAGTGCCAGCTGTCGGGTCTTCTTCGTCCGAAACCGGCGGCTGGGACAAGTGCCGGCTGTCGGGTCTTCTTCATCCGAACATGGGACGGACGAGCTAAGGAAAACTGCCAACGATCCATCCAAGATACGAACCGGCGGCTGGGATAAGTGCCGGCCGCCGGGTCTTCCTCATCCGAAACCGGCGGCTGGGATGAGTGCCAGCCGCCGGGTCCTCACACGACCATGGCCGGCGGCTGGGATGAGTGCCAGCCGCCGGATCTTCATGATACACCAACCGGCGGCTGGGATAAGTGCCAGCCGCCGGGTCTTCATCACATGCACACGATCATTTCCCAAGTCAAGACTCATCATCCGATCAGCGTCCAGTCGACCGACCAAACATAACTCTATGCCCGGACCGACCCGAAGATCATCCATTTGCATGTTCTGACTCCACGACCCGTCCGTGAACATTCCCCGAAAGACCGTGACGAACGTCCAGCCGTCCATGGACCAGTCGCCGAGCACATGAGCCAAAGGGACCGGCGGCTGGCCATCAGTACCGAAACCGGCGGCTGGAAGTTCAAACGAAAGAACGGGTGGCTCAAATCTCAGAAGTCGTAAAACGTCCGGAACACTGTTCACGCGGAAAAAACCGTTGAAAAATACTATTCATCCCGAGACAAAGTTAACCGAAAAATCGAATTAAGCATAAACCGAGATTCGGATTACTATTCACCGGTGTACTATTCATCGGGTCACTATTCACCGGCGGGCCAGATTTGGGTCAGAATGCGCGGATGGATCACGGAAGACTCTCGGGCCGGAAATCGTGCCCAAAAAGCTTAGGTCGGCGGCTGGAAGGAAGGACAAAGTCCCACATCGGAAATCTGAAGTCTTAGCCTCCTAGGATTGTCAGTATATATATGAACGTTCATGTAAGGGTAAATCCCATCCCAGATCCGAGTATTAGGAGTTTTAGCAATTTAAGACTATTCAGCTTTTGCTAATTTCCCTTGTACTTTCGGAAAATATCAATAAAATCTCCCTTTTCATCTTTTTGGCATTTTCGGTCCTTTAGTTCTTTTTAAATAGAATTTTCGAGCCCCCATTAAATATAAGTTTTGACAGTGTGAGTTTCGGCTCTCACATTTACAATACTGTTTGTTTTCTTATACTACTTTATATATATAAGATAAAATATAATAATAAATTTATATATGATAATAGTCACGATTTTATAACCAATTTAGCATATACAAAATAAAATATAATCAAAAACAGCATATCCTTTTTATTTAGGACTTTTAGGTCAAATCTTATAAAAAAAAACTTAAATCTGTTTTCTATAAATCGTATATAAATTATAAAAAAATCAGTATACAATATAAAATCTTACATATATTTATTTTCTATCATCAATTCCTTTATTTTATTTATAGAATATACAAAAATCAGTATGTGGTATAAAATTAAGTTATGATTGACTTTCAAGTTTACCTAATGAAAACAATTTTGAATGGATATTTAAATTTTTTAACTGATTTTCATTCCATATTAGATCAGGCCAACATAACGAGTATACGATAATTACAATTTATTTGAGCTAAAATCTATATATATAAATGATTATAAAATGAAAGTTAACTAAGACTTGAACTAACACAAAGCTTATTGATACTCATAATATTAATTAAACAAATTAAATCATTTTTATTTTAAATATATTTATGAAATAAAATAAAATATATTATGAATTTTTCATTATGTGGATGGCTGGGGTTGCTATCTAGTTATTAATGTTGTTATCAAACAATCTTTTTTTGAAGTGCATCCCAACAAGATTGTGTCAAAAAAAGAGTGGTTGTTTTGCAGCATCCAAAATATTATAAAACTTTTATGGCTCATTAGGCTCTTCTTCAATATTCTGCCCAGAATTTACTGACTCTGCATAAGCCTTAGTTTCAACATGGTTTTCACAAGCATCTATATAATCATCTAGCACATCTGAATGATTATTTAGAATATCGTAATCTTCTCCATGAGAAATCCAAACCCAATAATTAAGTATAAAACCTCTGTTGCATAAATGTTTCAAAACGATCTCTTCTGGTAATAGTTTTCCATTTTCACACTTAAACCATGGACAGAAAAGCTTTCCATTCTCAAGAAAAAGTTATTGATTCTTGGAAAAATTTACAAGTTCCTCAACTCTTCGTCACATTCTTCATAAACTTGATTGGTTGTATGATTAATTCTTTCGTACATTCATCGTCGTATAATTTTAACATCATTTGGAGACATCAAACTAATCTGAAATATTACAAAGAAAAGAATTATATTTTGCATCAAGGTAATCCTAAATAATAAACATTCGTATACGTAAACAATCGCTGATGGTATACCTCAACAATCATACAAAAAAGATTAGATTAGAGAAGCATTCTTTTTTTTTGTCAACAAAAGAAACTAAATCAAACTAAACAGGTCCTTGAAGCCGTCGTGGGGGAACTGAATCAATGTAGACCAATTCGGAATGATACCTCCGAGCACTCTTCGCCAAGTGATCTTCCTTACCATTTTTTATCCGAGAGATAAGTATGAGCTGGAAAACTTCCAGACGCTCCTTCCAGAAATGAAATTCTTCCATGTGGATTGAAAAAGCCGGCCACTCCAATGGAAACAACACTATCTTAAGCACGTCTGAGCAGTCAATCGCAAAAAACAGCGGGGTGAACTGAAACGTAGACACACATTCCATTGCTCAAAGTAAAGCTTCGAATTCTGCGTGTAACAGTGAAAGACTAAACAGTATATTGCGTATTCCCATCATCTGATCTGGTTGTCCCCATTTGGTACAAAACCATCCTTCGCCTAGTAAGTATCTGTTGCTTTCTAGGCGCCATCCACAAGACACAAACAATCCTCGTGTCGTTCGGGATCAATCTCCGTACCGCCAACTGGCAACCGCACATCGGTGCCCAGTACTACTCCATCATCACCTACTTGAGCCTCTTGCCATAATTTTCCTTCCGATACTACCATCACCAGAATATCTTGAGAACTACGATCCTTATTGCTAAAAACAAATTCATTTCTGCTTTTCCAAAGGTACCAGATAATCCACGGGAAATGAGTCTCCTTAACATCCATTGGTAGTCTCAAAAATACGAAATCTAGATTCACGAATAGTGAAAGCCTAGTAAATGTCTTGTTGTTCGTTGGAACCGCAGAGAGGGCCCACGTCTGCACTATCGTAGGACATGATTAATTGACCCCTCCTCTGCTCCACACCTCTGAAATGGCGTATCACATATAATCCCCATAGAACGTAAATTCTTACTGACTGAAACACATCCTGAGAGTACTTTTCATAAGAAACGTCTTGAGCTTTGGTGGACATTTTACTCTCCAGGCCTGATTAAGTAGTGGCTTCACATCAGGTCCGAAATAAACCTCTGCAAACCCCGAATCCAGATATAATCTCTCAATCAATTAACCAGAATTTACTGTATATTTTTCGGTTTTATAAAAATGCCACCTTACTGAATCAGGTTTGCTAAACCGGCTTACCGGTATTTGTCGAATAATATCCGCATCCTAAGGAGAAATTACGGCATCAATCAGACTCAAATTCCACGAATGAGTTGAGGGGTCAATTAAATCCTTGACCATCATGTGAGGATAATTGGTAAATTTGGAAATTGCTGGTCTCGGGCGAGGAGCAGGTAACCACGGGTCGTTCCACACTGAAATAAACAATCTTGATTCTACCATTTTGTTTAGTCATTTGCTAACTAGAGATCTAGCAGATACAATACTACTCCACCCATTATATGGGGAATACGATCTAATGGGATCCAGAGGATCCGAATTATGATAATACCGTCCTTTAAACACCTTGGCAAATAAAGAATCCGGTTTTTGAATGAGTCTCCACAACTTTTTCGCCAACAGAGCTGTATTAAAATCCTTAATTACCCTAAACCCAAGGCCACCATCACATTTATCACGACATAGCTTATCCCAAGCCATCCAATGCATACCAGATGATTAGAGAAGAATTCTACAATCGTACATTGACACCATTATCAAGGCAACCAATTTCTCTCCGTCAACTGATGTCGATGAGCATATGCTCCGCTGGCATCGTCTCTTCTTCCTCTCACTCTTGTTTCCGCCAGTTCCTCTTTGCTTGGATCTGTTTCTCCAAAGTGTGTGTATCCGCCTCCTGCTCTTATAGCGGCGTCGTACCACCTCACCTCCATTGTACGGCTCGTCATTTTGGTGTCTGGTCTTGGCAGCATCTCAGAGAGATTGTCGTAAGTTTTCGATGAACCCCAAACCCTAGATTTTCTCCCATTATTTTATTGGGTCTGGCCCAACTTGCTATTATAGAGCGTTTTGCTCCTACATTAAAACCATCAAGATCAAGCCAAATCTTTTCCACCAAAGACATTCCATACGATCTCATCTGGCCTTAGTGCCTCATCTATCGATGTTCTGCTCCTTTCTCCCGGCTCTCCCACCGATGGTTCAATATCACCAGTAACCTTAATCTCTGAAAGCAAATATTTGATATTTCATGTTTATCACAGGTTGAGACTGAGTTTCAAAAAGGATAGTTGAAATTTTTTTCTTTTATTCCTTATTGTGTTCATACTCTCTTTCGATTTTACGGGTGGATGTTTATGACAACAATTCAGTTGTATTTTCAAAAAATTCTCGACAACCAGAATCCTGTGATATGTCTATCTTGGATGCCCTCCGATCAAAGCCCCAACCCCTTTCCTTGCACTAGTCTAACTTTTGACAGGGTGCAATATACTGAAAATTACTAAAACTTTGTTTTCTGTTTTTTCTAGAAGCCCAACAGTTTGGCAACTTTCCTCTCTTTGGGAAAGAATCTTTCCATCTTGTTCTTTCATTATGAGGAACACTTTCTCCTTGGTGTCAAAACCCGTAGACAAATCCAATATCCTAACCAATATGTCACCTTGTGTAGCGATATGTACGGGGCTAGAAGATATAATAGTTTTCGTTCAGCCGATTTATGAAAATATGGCTTGGCATTTAAAATCGCAACATAAGGTGATGGGTTTGAAAATTTCCGGATATACGAAGCTTCTATGGATACATTCTAGTTTGGTCTTGAATTCGCAGCGATATTATCCCCAACTATATCCATTTTTATTTTTTCTGAGTATTTAAGCTTATAGTTGTAATCAGAGAGTTAAGTAACTCTTTCTTTCTATTTTAAAATTAATGAAAAAAGGTTGTGAACAAAAGAAAAAAAAAGAGTAGACAGACATAAGATGTATTCAGTCTACTAAACTCAATACAATAAATACTCAAATCAGATGGACCATTCTACAGATTCATCATCTACTATATTAAAACATGAGTCTTTTTGGAACTAACCTTTAGTCATGTGTTATATTACAACATGTGTCATTGTGTTTATTTGATTTTTAAAAAATTTCATTAAGGGTAATTTTGTCAATTATCATATCATTAATAATGTATGGTTAAGATTAGAAGTTCAGATCAACGGTTAAGATTAGAAGTTAGCTAAACAATTATGATTTTTATTTTGGTAATCATATAATTCGGGATAAAAGATTTATTTCTGGTAATCATATAATCTAATTAGATAATAATCAAATTAAACTATAATCATGACATGTTACATATGTTTTATATATAATCGTACATTAGTATGGTATAAGATTATACCAAAGTCAAATATAATAATCTTAATATATTACATATATTATTAATTTCTCCAATCTACCATAAATTATAAAATAAGACATATTGTACCTATAATTATAAACATGTATAAACAATATTAACAAATTTGAATATATTAAAACAACATTTTTATATATTATATATTTCATATAAAGAATTTGATTAAAATATATGTGACAAACTTTCAATAATCTTACATATAATTAATATTCTGAATTTGAAATCGCCATAGCTGAACTTATCAACAAAATATCTAAACTTACAGTATAGAATATTATATATTCTAATCAAAATCTTTATATGAGAAGTTTTTAATAACCTGCTATATTATTCATTTCCGTAAATATAGCTTATTCCATATTTGAAATCGCAATTAAAATCAGAATCGGTATTATCGTAAATAAATTTAACATATAACAATAATATCGATTATCTCTAAATCACAAACAATAAATCTACACTTAGAAGCGGACAGTATTTTTTTGTGGAAACTTTAAATTTCGGAATCAGAATCGGTATAATCATAATTAATATCACTGTCTAATAAGAACATGGTATTATCACTAACTACATTTCGGAATCACTGATATCCCGAAAAAATTGAATAATTAATATCAATAAATAAATTTCAGAATCAGAAACGGTATTATCACTAACTTATTTGAAAAAATGGTAACTAACATTATAGAATATTCCAAATCAGAATCCGTATTATCACTAAATATATTTTTGGTTCCTTAACAGCAAAACTTATTAATGAATTTTAGTTACGATTATTTATCAGTTTATTGCCAGAAAAATTTCGAAATATACTATTGCCATATCAAATATTTTGACTCCAAATCTGTTCAAAAAATCATACGTGATCGGCGGTATTGTTATTACTCTAATCCCCTATATATTATTTGAGGATCCTTTTTAAAAGACTAACCTTTACTTCATGTGTTTATTACAAGAGTGTCATCCTTACTTATATTAATTACATATAATGCTATTATATGATTTGATCACTTATATTAATTATCACTATTACATAATCAAAATTATGATATATCTCATAGACTCTAATTAAAATACATGTTATTTATTCATTCATAAAATATATAACTTTAATATATTTGACCAATATAATCAAATAATTTTATATTAATATATATATCATGTTTATTAAATAACTTTTACTTGAAAAAATATATTATATTTCAGTATAGTTATTCGTTTTAACTTATATTTATGAATTACAATAATAACTATATCACTTCATAATAATTTATTTACATAATCTTATATTATATATATTTATTATTCTTTAATCTTTATTTAATATAAAACTTATAAATACTTTTACTTTATTAATATTATATTATAATCTTATAATATAATAAAAACTATATATTATTTTTCTTAAAGATTATAATATAATAAAAAGTATATATTATTTTACTTAAAAAGCAACTTACAAGCAATTTTAATATATAAATAAAAATCACTAATTTATATCAACTTACCATGATTATCAGATATATTTATTATAGTATATAACTACAGCTATAATAAATTTTATTGTATTATAACATAATTCAAATTTCCTAAAATAAATCAACATAAAATATTTGATTTGTATTGATACCAATCAGTGATAAAATTATGGTAATGAAAAATTATTCTGTTTCTAAACTTAATTAATAATATAGATTAAAATAAGCAACCACACATTTAATTAAATAAACATATAGTAGTTGAATTTATGCCTATTCATATCAATTTAGAAATAAATTCCGATATAAATAATATGTCATAATTTTTTACTCGATCAATAATGATAGAAAAATAACTGATTTTTAGCAATGTTATCCTATATATGATTTAATTGTTTTCCATTTATTAATATACAATTTTAAATGATTTTGAAAATGTTGAAATCACATTAGATATCTATATAAATGACTATAAAATTCTATTTAATTAATATTTATATAAATATTTTACTCCGCGCATGGTGCGGGTTACTACCTAGTCTACTATATAAAGTGTACCATCTTTTTAACCTAACTCATATCCAAAGAAATAGGAGCAGTGGTCTGACTCTTTTGTGAAAGCCAAAGATTTGACTGCGAAAAAAATCTCGAAAATATCTGGCAAAGATGACTATGGTTGAATACATCGATAACATATATAACTTGTACAGGAAAAATGAGGTAACTTTTGGTGTGTTCTGTTGCTATATCCCGGTTTCAAATCTTTGTACATAATCCCCTGAACTGTACCTCTATTTTACTTTCCATGTTTGAATCATTTGGTGGCAGTTTCTATTCTTTTGCTATAAATGGTGGTTTTTCTTGAACTGGATTGAGCAGTTCAATGATGTTGTGGAAGGAGGAAGCTTCTCTTACGAAGAAGCTGATACTTACATAGATTTTGTTAGTTTGTTGTTATGCAGGTTTTTCCAATTACGCGTTAGACGTGTGAAAGAATAACGAAAAGCTTCTACAAAATCCTCTGTAAGAAACTATAATTCCGATATGATGTAAATTTATGGATACCTTTCGACTACTACCTCATTGATGCATCTTTGTCCCCCGTGTTTATTACAGATATAAGAATTAGGCAATCTAGCTTGGAAGGAGAAGAGTACCTAAAGAATACCGATGAATTTATACAAGATGCACCAAGAAAAGCCTTATTTCCTTCTTTGAAGTTGGAACCAGTAAACGTAAACTGGTGGAAAAGAACTATGCTTTGTATCAGAAACAAGCGAACCTAGGATGCACGTTGAGGAAAATACAGAGAGATAGGTTTGTATTCTCAACTTTATCTCTCTCTAGGTAGCTATGTTTATGGTTTAACATTTAACTTTCACGATGCTTTAGAGTTTATGTTTACAAGGTTAATTGAAAATTTTGAAATATATGTAAATTGCTTCAGAGTTAGATCATTAGTGATTCTTTGCTGACTTTTTGAAGACTTGGAAAAAGTTTTTACAAACCAAAAGGAGTGTTGTTATCAAGATTCTGAATTAAGAGTTTATGGAGGAAGGAAAACTAATCTTCCTTGATTAGTTAGTTCTTTCTGTATTTGATCACTTTGGTCTGATCAAAACCCTGCAAGGTTATTAGCAATGTGTATAATCCTTAGTTAGACATATAAAATTTTGTGGGTTTTTTCGATCGTTGTTGCATGCTTTCACCTATTCAAGTATGTCTTTGTTCTTTGATCTTAAGATCTGTTTGTTCGGATTTTAAAATTCAGATCTCTAATAAAGCTGTTCCCTTAGAAAAATTATTAGGATGTGTGGATTCCTCTATATGAAATTGGTTTTCTTTTCCACATAGAAGAATCAATTTCATATAGAGACGTGGAAAGACAGAGAGACGTGAAGATATAGAAGAACCCGAGGAGGAGGAAGACGTTTAATTTCTTGCAAATAAATTATCTCTTTCGAAGATCATCATAGACTTTCTTGCACAGCGAGAAAAGTATAAACTCTAACATTTAACATGTAACCCATCTCAAGTGTGATTATGAGGCAGTTAGTGTTCTGCAAAATGTAAAATACTTTCAAATCCCATATAGTTCCTTATCAAAGTATTCTTTAATTATAGCATAATTGATTTGAATATTCGATTGTCACTGGGACATTTGAAACCAAGCAGTGGGAATTTAAGGTACTGTTATTGCTTATGGCCAATGCAGTTTGATTCTTTGTTTTAAGATCAGATTCTTGAATTCTCTTTTTACCATTTAATGTTGCAGAGCAGTTGACAATTAAGGTACTCTAACTGATAATTATACATAATTATCCCAAAGCAGTTGACAATTTTAGGATAGATCGATCGAGATTGAAACTGATCTTCAAGTTCGAGTATTAATTCCAAACTGCATGCAAAGCAAAATAAATCAGATATTAAAAAATCTGATTCATTATGACAGAAACTTGAAGATGTAATGTAACGAAACTTGGAATAAGTTAGACCCACAAAAAAAACATAAAAAAGATGAATCATACCTATTGATTAGGGCATAAAATGATTCGGTGAAGAGGGTGATTTCTCGAGAGAGAGAGAGCCGAGAAGACTGTAAGTCGGCTCAGAGTTCATAGGTTAATAATTATTTGCAACCAAATGTGTTTGGGTCTTCTGATTTCGGGCCTGGATTAACTTTCCTAAAATGGCCTAAAATGATAAAATGGATATCGTTAGTGATTTAACTTCATCAAAAATTGCTGAATTATTATAAAATTTAATTTTAATGACTTATTTTGATTCATTTTATAGATAGTTTGACTAATTTTTACAAAATAAAAATACATAATACTTTTCTATTTATAGTTTCTTTTATAAAAGGATTTGTAAATAATATTATTAGCAATAGATGTAACGAATATTAATAAATATGAATACCAGTTTTAACATTACTATCTACATTTTACTTTTTCTAATCAAAATATTCAACTTTCAAATAATATATTTACTCGAACTTATATTTAAATTTCATTGATATATATATTTTTTTTTTACATGCGTACTTCTTTCCAATTTAAAAAAAAAACAGTCTTACTCTCTATTTTTAACAGACCTCTAGCCTGTTTTTTATTGACAACATTCGTATAGTTCCAATTTTAATAATATCATCATGCTCTTTGTTTTTAATGAAATTATGTGAAACACATACTTTTATATTTCTAACTATAATTCATAATTACTAAATTTAAATTTTTTTAATTTTAATATTAAATAATATATATTCCTGTGCGCCGACGGGCGGGTCCGGTCCTAGTATCCATTATTTTAGACCAGAGATCCGACTGATATATAAAAAAGAAAAGAAAAAAAGGTGATTATCACAAGAACCATAGGTCCACTCTTTTCTACCATAATAAAGTCACTAGACCCGGACCTGCGCGTCGGCGCGCGGGATATTATTAATAATTTTGCTATTAAAAACATACATTTATTTTATTTATATTTTTTTATATAATTATAATTTATAAAAAAATTAAAACTATACTTTAAAGTTATGGTGTGAATTCATAAATTATTTTGTCGTACTGTGAGCGTGCACGATGATTTTTAAATTTTCATTTAAATACATCAATTTATGAATTTATAATTTTTGAAAATAATTATAATTTATAAAATTATTAGAAGAAAATAGTCTTTTCTGACTTGATTAGAAATTTAGAAAAAGAAAGTAATCGTAAACAAAAAGAAATAGATAAAAGCAAAAAAATAAAGAATCAATATAATTAAAAATAAGTGGAAATTTAATTAAAGGATGTGTGGAAGTAAATTGTATAATAGAAAATTTAATAATTACATACTAAAACTTATGAAAATGTTTAGCATAATATTTATATTTGTTAAGATATTGGATTTTTAAAAACATTATTCTTATTTCAAAATAATATCTTCATATTTTAAGGAATATATCAATCATAATGTATTTGTAAATTTTCTTTTAAAAAATATATCAATTATTAGAAAAGCATTTTTACAGATTATTCAACATATAAAACATTAAACTTATATAAATATATGTAGAGGTTATATAATTGTTTCTAACCATTTAGGCTTATAGACAACTAAACCAGATTATTTTTATAGATATGGACCGAAGTAACCCATTAATTGTTTCATTCTAATTAATCCAAATCACAAGCCCACTAAATTAAAATATATTTTTCATCATAGATTTTATTCCGCGCATTTGAAGTGCAAGAATTGATTTTTAATAAAACTTGGATTTAGTAGAAAGAAAATCTATACTTTTAATTTTTAATTTGCTTAATATTTTTATTTTTGTCTATTTAAAATAATATATTTATATATTTGAAACTTTTAGATGTGTTAACAGTTTTTTCTACTATAGATGTATCATATAATTTACTATATTTTATCCCGTTAGCGAACAATATTTCTATTTTGTTTTTCGTTATTTTAACTTATTTTATAGTGGTATAAGACTTTGCAAGTTTGATAATTAACCGTGCAATAAAAATAATTTCGTAAAAACATCAATCTCAAGCCGTCCATCAGATTATCAAATAACGTAAATATTGAATAATTTATAATATTTAAAATTTATTAAACTAAAAGCTTTTATCTAATTCTAAATTTAATTAATTTGTGTACTAATTTATTTTATTTACATTTACCACTTGATTTAATAATTTAACCATACTTATGAAATATATAATATATATATAGATATCATATAATTTCCATTTTTTGTTTTATAGATGAATATTTTTCTAGTATTTTCACAATTAATAGTATTTATAAAAAAAATTTGAAGAAAATGAAAAATATAAAAGATATTTATTTCAGATTATGTTATAATCTCAACCCGTTCAACTCAAAACAAATATTAATCCAAACCAGGTAATTATATAATCGAATAATATTAATATTGAATAATTTTTAATATTTTACTTTTATTAAACTGAAAATATATCAGTCTAATTTCTAATAAGAAATGAATGCAGTTTCAGATTTATAAAAGTAAAATAAGTTAATCAGTTAGTTTAATATGTTATGAATCAAATATTCATTTCTAAACTAAAAATATATATTAAAATTTACAAAATATATCTATATATATATCTATATATTACAAAATCTAATATAAAAATTATTTATATATGGTCCAATCTTGTTGCATAATTTGTTTTTCATAATATCCAAAATCTAATTTTTCTATTATAGATGTATCATATAATTTACTATATTTTATCCCGTTAGCGAACAACTTTTCTATTTTGCTTTTCGTTATTTTAATTCATTTTATAGTGTTTTACAACCTTTCCAAGTTTGATAATTAACCGTGCAATAAAAATTATTTCGTAAAAACATCAATCCCAACCCGTCCATTAGATTATCAAATAAAGTAAATATTGAATAATTTATAACATTTAAAATTTATTAAACTAATTTTTTATCTAATTCTAAATTTAAATAATTTGTGTATTAATTTATTTTATTTACATTTATTTACATTTACCACTTGATTTAATAATTTAACCATATTTATGAAATATATATCATATATATATATATATATTATAGGATTTCCATTTTCGTTTTATTGATGAATATTTGTTTTAGTATTTTCACAATTAATAGTATTTTTTTTAAAAAATTGAAGAAAATGAACTATATGAGATATTTATTTCAGATTATGTTATAATCTCAACCCGTTCAACTGAAACAAATATTAATCCTAACCCGTTAATTATATAATCGAATAATATAAATATTGAATAATTTTATATTTGTTTTTTATTAAACTGAAAATATATCAATTTAATTTCTAATATGAAATGAATGCAGTTTCACATTTATAAAAAAAAAAAAATTTAATCCATTAGTTTAATATGTTATGTATCAAATATTCATTTCTAAACTAAAGATATATATTAAAATTTACTAAATATATCTATATATTATGAAATCTAATATTAAAATTATTTATATATAGTTAAATCTTGTTGCATAATTTGTTTTCTATAATATCTAAAATCCAATATTTTTAAAAGGAAGTTTCCATTTTGTTTGATTTAAAAAGATATCATCTGATTTAGTTTTGATTTATTTTTGATTTAAATTTTAAGTATAATGAGTAACATAATTAATACCTAATGAATTGGTCCAAGGGTCCAAACAACCTTGTTTAGGTAGATGTATCATCCCTTAATAATATAGATTAACTTTAATGAAATTTTACAAAATAACTTAATTCAGTGGCACTACATGTAATATAACACATGGATAAAGATATTTTTGATTTTGATTTTTGTTTTTATATTTTCTATTTTGGATAAAGATATATTTTGTAATTTGAGAAGTGTTGCTAATTTTATTTTGAATTGACTACAATAATATAATTTATATTAATTTCATATTTATAGTATGATTATATAATCTATCTATTGATTTATATATATATAGTTTTAAATATTTTAATATATGAATATTATAGTTTGAGACCCATTATTATAGATTTGAATATAATTTCACATTTATAAAAATAAATATGCTAACCCGTTAATTTATTAGTTATTTTTAATGTCATAGAATCAAAATAGATTAATTAAATATCTTAACCATATTATTGTTATTTAAATATTTTAATAATAGAAAATATAAAACCCTGTAATTATATATATTAAAAATTAACTTGTCTCACTATATCATTGAATAATCTAATATATATATATAGACTTAATTTTAATATTCTCATTTTATCAAGTTAAAATATATCAATCCATTTTTAAAATTTTATTTTCCAAGGTAAAAGTTTATATTTTATAAATTATATTATATTTGAATTATTTATGTATGTTTTTATTTTTTTAATAATTGAAATATGTTCAAAAGAATATTTATTTATTTTTATTTTGTGATTTAGAAAAAGAAATGATGTGTTATATTATTTTACTTATATTTATTATTTGATTTAATAATTTAATATGTATGATTTTTTATTTTCGTTTTTAATTAGTAAGGAAAGTGAGACCCATTATTTTATATTGTTTTGATACTTATTTAATAGATAATATTAATTTTCATAATATTAGATAAGACCAAAAATGTTATTAGCTAATGAATAGGTCCAAACAACGTAGATGTATACTCCCTTAATAGTATAGATTAATGCGGCTGATCTACAATTTGTAACGTCAAAAATTGTATTTAGCTCTCATCGTTATCTTCGTTTAGAAATTCGTGGGGCGGGGGAAAACATGTTAATTTGTCCTTAATTTTACCCAAAAATGTTAACTTGTCCTAATTTTTGGAACATTGTCTTTTTTTTTTCTTCGAAAGTAATCTTGAATTAGACAAAACATGTTTACTTTTTCATTTGTGCTTGCTGCTGAAACATTATTATTCCCTATTTTAAAATTCAATAGGGGAATTGTGTGTCCCTCTCTCTTCTCTATTCCTTCAACGCAACTACAATTACATTGCGTGCCTCCTCCTGAAACCAATACTTTCTTGGATCAACTATGGCTTATTCAGCTCCGATTTCTCCATCCTTATCCATCTTCAAAACCACCCAACTCACAAGATTCCAATTCGCTTTCTCCCCACCAAACCCACTTTTCTCTCGCCCCAAGACTCAGAATCTAAGGATACCCATGACGAACAAGACGTCGTCCGTGGTGGTTGCGGCAACGACGGCGGCAGAGAAGCAGAAGAAGAGATATCCCGGAGAATCGAAAGGGTTTGTGGAGGAGATGAGGTTTGTGGCGATGAGACTTCACACGAAGGAGCAAGCCAAGGAAGGAGAGAAAGAGACAAAGTCTCCTGAGGAACGTCCTGTGGCTAAGTGGGAACCGACTGTTGAAGGTTACTTGAGGTTTTTAGTTGACAGTAAGTTGGTCTATGACACGCTTGAAGGGATTATTGACCAAGCCACTTTCCCAAGTTGTGAGTTTCTTTTCTTTTCTTCTCTTCTTATATAAATTGAAATATTTTTTAGATTAATTATATGATTTTGGTTGATTGTTCAAATGGTTTGGAGAATACTTGTTTACATCTAAAGTGTTCAAGTGATGTGTTTCTTGTCTTGTTTTGGATTTAATTAGTTCATGGCATCTTAGGATCCGACCGGTTAGATAAGCTTTAAGCTGTTAGAAAATAGTGGAAAACTGTAAGCAAAGTGGTTAATGTTATATTATAACTGTTTCAACTTGTTTTATATTTGTATAACAATTTTGTTCAACTGTTTTGGTGATTGGTAGCCATTGCAATTTTTTTTCTAACCGCTACATTTTAATGTTACCAATCAAACCCTTAGTCTATGTACAATGAAAGTTCACCAATCTTTAACTTGTTTCTTATTAATGGTCCATATATGTCATAGTAAATATATAATCTTTTGAGGGATCAAAATGGGAGGGATCAAATGGTCGTGCTAGCTCGGAATCAGAGATCGATCATCCTTGTGCATATGAAACAGATACCAACTTGCGAATATTTTGATTTGATTCACACTGATAGTTCATTGATCTTAGTGTCATTATCCTTTTCTTGGTTCATATGTGTCATTGCAGATGTAAGAATAAGAATCTTCAAGTAATCATAGGGATCATTGTTATGCTAGCTCGGGACTAGAAACTGGGTCTTCCTTACGTATTGGAATTCCTTACGTATTGGAAACAGATACCAGTTTGTGAAACCTACTGGGAGTTTCTTAGTTTTGCTTCTTGGTCATTGCAAACCTTACATTGACTTAGCTCTAAGTTTCCTTGTCTGTTAGAAACAGATGCTGGTTTGTGAGTATGCAAAAGTAAGTCTCTTTTCTTGTGTAACCTTCTCACAATCCGTTTCTGCGTATGCTGTTTACGGTAGATGCCGAATTCAAGAACACAGGACTGGAAAGGGCAGATAAACTGGCCATTGATTTGGAGTGGTTCAAGGAACAAGGTTACGAGATTCCCGAACCAACTGCTCCTGGTAAAACGTACTCTCAGTATTTAAAGGATCTAGCAGAGACGGATCCTCAAGCATTCATTTGTCACTTCTACAACATCTACTTCGCCCACAGTGCGGGTGGCAGAATGATTGGAAGGAAGGTAAGAACTTTTATGCCTTAAACTCGCTTTGAAAGCTGAGAATTGTCTGAAGCTTAACTAATTTTTTTCAGGTAGCGGAGAGAATACTCGACAATAGAGAACTCGAGTTCTACAAATGGGATGGTGAACTTTCCCAATTGTTGCAGAACGTGAGGGAGAAGCTGAACAAAGTTGCTGAAGACTGGACAAGAGAAGAAAAGAATCATTGTTTGGAAGAGACCGAGAAGTCGTTCAAGTATTCGGGTGAGATACTTCGTCTTATATTGTCTTGATATGATTCACACTTCGCTCTAGATGTCTCATAATGCGGCTTGTGGCAACTAAAGTCCTGCTCAAGTTTATTTTCCCGTATTATATCATTTCTCTTTTGCATGTAAACTCTTTGCTTCAAAGCTATTACTATCTTAAAGGTTAGAAGTTCAGCTCTTGTGCCGTTTATGGCTAAGTTGAATGATAAGTGTACATCTGATTTAGCCAAAGTAATTACTGTTCAATCATCTGTATGCAGTCAGGGTTATTAACAACACCAGATAATTGCTACTTAGAAGTTAGAACCCATCACTGAAATGACAAAAACTGAATACATATCACAAGTAGAAACAAACATTACTGAACAAAATGAGCAACTTATGGGATAAGCGTTTCTCTCTGCAAAATACCAACGGCTCATCTTCCGTATGTTGATCGTATTAAGTCCAATGTATATTACTCCTTTGTGCAATGTGCATCTGTGCCATGCTGGGTACACTTGCTATATCCAACGCTTTTTAGAAAATCTCGTATCTCTTTTGAGCTACTATTACTTGCCATGAGCAATCTCTCATCTTCCTCATAGATTAGATACGGAGCTTCTGCAGGTTTCCTCGAGAGTAGCTTCTTTGCGCCTTTTAAAACGTGGTACTCCCAACCTTGAACATCGATCTTGATAAGAAGAATAGGTTGAGAAGGTGGGATGAGTTCATCAAGAGGTATGGATTTCACTTGCACTGCTATTTCTTTGTTGGACTTGAATGCAAGTCTCGCCCCTACCTCTGAAACCGCACTGTTGTCAAGCCGTCCAACTAACTGTATCAACAAGAACGAAATACACATTTAGCAACACCCAATAACGAAGATGAGTGGGAGTACGGTCAAAGCAATCATAAGGTTACATTGGCAGTTTGTTAATCAGACAACTATCTAACATTCTGTTCCACCTATGCATAACTAGTACATCTTTTTGTAGCATTTTGACATCATCATGAATTACAGAAGGCATGTGATATATAATTTGGCTTCATTTTAAATTGTCTCAATAGCAGCGATAAGAAGCAAAATATCCTGAATTCTTCCATCTCAAAGCACCTATAAGCAGAAACAATGGTTTTCCCTACTAAACTAATCACAAATTAGCCAACATTATGTTCCATTTATTAAGCAGATTAGGCCTATGCATAACAAGTACATCTTTGTGTAGCATTTTGACACCATCATGAATTACAAAAGGCATGTGTATCCTAGTTCTGATATACAATTTGGCTTCACAAAAAAGTGAAGCCTAAAGCAATAGTCTCAATAGGCAATAGCAGCGAGCCAGCAATAAGAAGCAAGAGATCCTGAATCTTCCATCTATAAGAATCTACAAGCAGAAACACTGCTTTCTCCTCATTAAACTAATCACAAATTAGCAAACGTTCTGTTAGGCATATGCATAACAAGTACATCTTTGTGTGTACCATTGTGACATCATCATGAATTCTTCCATCTAAAAGAATCAGAAACAATGCTTTTTCCTCACTAATCTAATCACAATTTAGCTAACATTCTGGTCCACCTATTAAGCAGATTAGGCCTATGCGTAATTTGTGTAGCATTTTGACATCATTATACAAAAGGCATGTGATATAATTTGGCTTCACCCAAAAGTGAAGCCTAAAGTAATATCTCAATAGCAGCGATAAGAAGCAAGAGATCTTGAATTCTTTGCTAAACCATCCATCTATAAGCAGAAACAATGCTTTTTTCCTCAATAAACTAATCACAAATTGTAGAAATATGATACCTTATGGAAGGTAATGTCCCCATTTCTGTCGGAAGCAGCAGCTTCAAACACTGTCACCAAAGAGGCAACTCTATTGAACCAAATGCCATCACAGATTCTCTGTAAATTCTCGAAAACAGGTTCAAAGGCAAGAACTTTAAACCCCATAGCCGCAGCAGCGAAGCTAGCCATACCAACATTAGCTCCCACATCGACAACGAACCCATCTTTACCATTAACCCTCACCCTCTCCAAAACATCCTGAATCGTGGCGGAGATGTCTGGTTTCCGAAAGGCCTTACCTTTGAGCAGCCTCACGATGTTCTTGTGCGGTTTCTCCGGGAGGTTTCCGAGATCGGCGAGTGAGTAGACGAAAGGGTATTTGAGATTCTCGACGACGTTTGCGATTATGGGTTTTGATTGGGGACATTTGAAGCAGTCAAAAGGAGGGATTGGGAATTGGGTATTAATGGTGAGATTTGGATTTGAGTTTTGGAGAGACGAGGAAGAGAAGAAGAAGAAGAGTGTGGAGAGGAAGATGATGGAGAGGACAAGAAAAGCGATTAACGTCTTTGGTGCTAAAAGCTTATGGTTCTTGTCCCTTTTCCACGCGTTCGCCATGGAAATGGCCCAAAGATTGTGCTATTCCGACACAGAAGTTTCGATCTCTGTTTATAATGGGAAGCAGAAGAAATTAGATTTGTGGTTTTTCAGATCTGACAAACAATAACGAGAGATCTTGGCTAGGAAAACACAAGGAGAAGCTCCAAATTTTGCAACTTCCGACACCAGATTTACAAGATCACTTAACACTAAACACACTTGTGTATCTGTCTCTCTCTAAATACTATATATATAGAATATAGATATAACTTTTTGATATATTATGGAATACAAATATTTTGATGAAGTATTAAACAAATAGAAATCAACTAGGAGTATAATTTTCAATCAACGCATGATAAACTAAAAATATCCAATCCTCTAAGACTGTTATGTACAATGGTTTCTAAATTCAACACCCTCCACATCAACTTTTAACACTTCACATCATTTTCTCTTTCTTCTACCTAATCATTCAACACCCGTTTCAATTTTAACTTCTATAATAGTTTTGTTTAATAAAATTCAACACCTTACCCCATCATATTTTATTTCATATGGATTTTGAGGTTGATTTTGAGGTTGATTTTGAGGCTGATAATTGTTGTGATTTGGGTAAGGAAAAGGATAACTAGAAGAATTTTGGGTGTTTCCAGGATTATTGTTGGAATCCATTTTCTTAAAAAATGTTTAAAAATATGAAAAAACAGTGCATGGGAGAATAATGGGAGAATTATAGTGAAAATGGTCGATTCTTTTTCCTGTGTCTAAATGAAATGAAACGAGTCTCTATTTATATAGTACAAAAAATTATGAATTTTGATATAAAAAACATTAAAACAAAAATCGTTTATTGTATAATTATTTATGTTGAATAGATAGGGTGAGATAAAAAAATCTCAACATAACAAAAGAAAAAAAAATCAACTTGCTCCAGAGAGTTGACACTTGTCTCTTGCGGACCCAGAAATTTTTTATTCAACATGTTGAATCTTTTCAACACCAATAAATCCACGTAGATTTTTTCTTTTATTCAACACCCTCATTGTGAGCATTCAACACCCCCATTGTACATGGTCTAACTGACTGGTGTAACCCGTTTTTTGTATTTGAGAATTTTTAATTTTGGATTTGAAGTGTTTTATAAGTTTTTATTCTTTATTCACCATATTCCATTTATATAATTATGAAATGTTCTTTCCACTTAAAGTATTCACATCAGAAAAAACGCGCTAAAACTGATAATAATTTTACAAAGAAACATTTTTCTGTTTTAATTATATATTACATATAAGAAATAATGTATTATGATTATATATTATAGTACGAAGTTTTTGTAACTAGAAAAAAAAAACTAAAAATGAAGAAGTAGAAAGATAAAGAAGCACTAACTATAAAAAGATGAATGATATTATTACGAGACCAATGTTCCTCTTTATATAGAAAGAAAAATCGATATATACTGTGAGCAAATGACTACGTGCTCCATGTTCACTTATTTACGTTTGTGTTTTTTTTTTACTTTCGTAACACTCTCCCTTGAAATCCGTGGTCATTCGTTTTAATAACGAGTTCCTAGTTGCGTCATTAAAAACCTTTCTAGGAAAATCCGATGGAAAAAAATCATAGTAAGGTAAAAAGTGTACAACTTTGCAAGCTCTCCCTCGAATGAAGTCATCCCAGGGATCTTGTTAATGACGCATTCCAATGTTATGGAAATGCTTTCTGAACATAGTAAGTGGGTAATGATTTTGTGAAAAGATCAGCTGTGTTTTCGCATGATCGGACATATCTCACTTCAATCTCCTCATGCTTCTCAAGCTCTTGAATGTATGAGAATAACTTTGTAGGTATATGTTTAGTTCTATCACTCTTGATATATCCTTCTTTTGTTTGAGCAACGCATGCAGCGTTGTCCTCATATAAGATAGTTGGCTCCTGTATCTGTTTTATAAGAATAAAGGGAACTAAGAAGGAGAAAAAGCTTAATGAGAAGAAACAAAGTTTCATGTTGTTTTTAAGTATTTCAAATTTTATCTTTAAGTATTTACGTCATTTGTGGATGTTTTGAAACTTTGATAATTTGTATGTTTCTACATTTTGACAAACTTCTTTAAATATTTATGTTATTTCGCACGTACTTATTCGATAAATTAGCAAGTCGTAAGGCATGACAAGTAACTCGCACGTCGGCCAGTTTTTGGCAAGTACTTGTAAGCGCAAGTACTCGTCTTTCACAAGGCAAGTAGCAAGGCGAAATCCATAAAAATTGAACGGGGCAAGACGGGTTGCAAGTATAGCAAAATGTCTGGGTATTCGCCCCATGCCCAGTATCTTAAACCCATTTCGTTTTCTCATATATCTCGCATTTCGGTTAACTTTCTCTCGGGATGAATAGTGTTTTAACGGTTTTCCTTGTGAATAGTGTTCCGAACGTTTTACGACTTTTGCAACTGAGCCGCCCATTTTCTTTAATTCTTCAGCCGCCGACTCCATGGTGATGGTCAACCGCCCAATTTCTGTCTTGGATGTGTGGGCGTTTAGCTCACGGGCGGCTGGCCTTGTCCGTGGGCAGCTGGCCTTGACTGTGGGCGGCTGGCCTTGACCGTGGGCGGCTGGCTTTAGTCTAATGGCGCCTGGGATCAGAACGTGCGAATGCTTGGTCTTGGATCGATCCGAGCCGTGAATAATGCTTGAAGGAAGGAGATGTGGGCGTCTGGCTTAGTCCATGACAAGATCAGACGCCGACTCTCGACTGAGAGATGTTGGGCGTCTGGTCTTTGTCCGGGACAAGACCAGACACCGTGCTTGATGATAAGAGGATGGACGGCTGGACTTATCCGGGACAAGATCAGGTGCCATGTATTGATCAGGTGATGATGGGCGGCTGGTTTCTTGGGCCGAGCCAGATGCCGAGTCTTGTTAGACATGAAATGGGCGGCTAGCCTTCTGAGATAGTTCGGGCGGCTGGCCTTTAGCTGTTTTTTCTCTGTTTTAGTTCATTGATCTCTGAGGAGGGGATTCTGACCCCAACATGGACCCTTATTATCGATCTACACTTTTGTATTTTTGATCTGATCCATTTATAAATTTAACGATTTAATAATTTGAATATCCTGGACTAAAATGTTTCATTGGGCCATTAGAACAGGCCTAGACTTCGGATATATTTCTTGACATTTGTAGAACTGTAATTTTTTAAAAACTAAACAAACATCAGTTACAAAGTAGACTAAACACGAATAAAAAAAGAGTTCAAAAAGCAAAAAAAGAACGAATAGATAATAATGAGATAGAGATCAGAGACAGTTGATCACTCGAGTTCTCCCGAAACCTAAGAATAATTGTCAAACACTCATCAATTCTGTTACAATCATACAGCATTTTTAAATAAATCAAACCATTATTTAACGACCCGATAAATACAATCATGAGCTTTTCTCTGACATTTAAAAAATAATAATCTGTACGATACCGACTAATCTTTTTTAGATGAGACCACGACGTTACCATCTTAAAAAAACATATAGAAAGAATAATCATATAATAGTATATCATTGAACCAATCGCATGATACAACGAACGTCGAAAAAATAATCATAAAACCATAAAACAAAATAAAACCAAACACAAAATCCATAAACCGTTAAAAGCAAACTAACGTAGATATTAAAAACTAAGATGTAACCAATACCTAGTATCCAGAAATCTTATAACCCCCAAAAAATAATGGAAAATTGTCAGTTGACTCAGCCAAAAGCACCGATCACAAAGACTTTGGTGTCTTTCGTCATACTGACATCATAAACTCCCAAATCCATAAGCACTGCAATCGGTACACACACATGCCGTAAGCGACGGAAGGGCATATTCTACAAACGCGCTCATCCGTGGAGCCATTACAAATATCAGATTAGACCAACCCAGCCGAAAAAGCACAATATCCGTTCCAATTCGCACGACAGACTCCCTACTGATCATAGATGAGCAAACATGATCGTCAAAGAATGCCATAAGAATCATAACATAAGTATAGAGAGCAACCTCACATCCCCATTCAACCGCCAGCTTAATCCCCTGAAGTCCTTCTACTGGTTCATCGTACAGGAAATAGTCTTACATCCCTTTTATATAGATCGCCGATGGATTCCTGCTCTTGTAGCACTTTGCCATAAACAACTCACCATGTCCTATCTGACCATACGTAAAACGAAGTAGATCAACAGATGCGTAGACACTTGGCAATGGACAAATCGCTCTAAGCGTTTTGCACGTTCGCGTCAGATGCACATAATCTATCAATGATTCTTTGCAAACCAGACTAACCACATACGTCAGTCTCCCTATAGCAAAAGACCTCTCACGTAGCTTCCACTCTCTAACACATTGCACCCAGACAAAACGCGTAGGAAATTCCGCATAAGTCAAATCCTTCGCTTCAGGATATTTACTGTTGGCCTCCATCCATGCAAGAAATTTTGAACGCTATCACCGAAGCACGATTTACAACTTTGTCTGCAAATATCAAATCCTCTAAGGCTGTTATGTACAACGGTTTCTAAATTCAACACCCTCCACATCAACTTTTAACACTCCACATCATTTTCTCTTTCTTCCACCTAATCATTCAACACCCGTTTCAATTTTAACTTCTACAATGGTTTTGTTTAAAAAAATTCAACACCTTACCCCACCATATTTTATTTCATATGGATTTTGAGGTTGATTTTGAGATGGATTTTGAAGCTGATAATTGTTGTGATTTGGGTAAGGAAAAGGATAACTAGAAGAATTTTGGGTGTTTCCAGGATTATTGTTGGAATCCATTTTCTTAAAAAAATGTTTAAAAATATGAAAAAACTGTGCATGGGAGAATAATGGGAGAATTATAGTGAAAATGGTCGATTCTTTTTCCTGTGTCTAAATGAAATGAAACAGGTCTCTATTTATAAAGTACAAAAAATTATGAATTTTGCACGTTCGCGTCAGATGCACATAATCTATAAACGATTCTTTGCAAACCAGACTAACCACACACTCTTGCAACTCGATTGGTAAAGAAAGGAGCATCGATTCTTCCGTACAACCAAAGAACAGTTCGAAAGTGAATAAATTAGCTTTTGCCATAAGGCAAATATATAAGGAGTGTAGATGCGTAAACCTAAATTTTTTTGTAAGGACAGATATACAAAAAAGTTTAAGAATATACGACGCATCAATATATATACACATCAAATAGATCTATCTAAATATATCACAAAAATAATGTCAACGCAACTATTTTATATTATTTCCAAATTACCTTTACCGATACAAACTAAACATTGATCGTGTGGGCCGTATACGCGATATAAAACAATGCTAGACTGTTACGAAAGACACATCCATTTCTATCTAATAGGCCGCATTTACACTAAGTCCAAATATGCATGCACTCTGTTCTATTTCACAGTTTACATGAACTCATTCTCACCACATATCTCCAATGAAAACTCATCGTGACCACGTTTCTTCATTAAAATACTTATATCCTTTTTTCCTGTAGACCTGCCATCGCCATCACCTATTAGCAATTTTTTTTTCTGACTATCACTAAGAACGACTATGGAGCGGAGAGCACAAGGAAACCAAATCAGAAAACAAAACCGCACAAGCACCATCCGGGCAATTGATGTGAAGATTCTTCACTAATGGATGGATCTAATGCCCAACGGTGGCACGTGTCTAAAACTGATACTGAGCAATGAAGATGTAACCGTTTCTCAATCGTCACAGATGCTCAGCACACATATCCAGTCGATCTTGAATCTTGTTTTGACCGATGCAAAACTGTACAGGCTGCTAAAAATACATATTATATACAGGGTTCTAAAATCGGTGCGACAACTAATCCACAAGATGTCCAACATTTCCAAGGCCGTTTTATGGAAGACGAACGGCGATCTCTGTCTGGTTTCAGAGTTGGATTCGCAAGAGGTTACATCAGGACTACAAAGCACATATACGAAATCATGATCACCAGAACTACATCATAAAGAAAAAAAGGATGACATAATCCGGGAATATGCATGAGTATTTCTTTAATCTCAATTGAAAACATACCGATAATAGAAAACAAAATAATAAATCACAGAAATTTGATGATAACCATGGAAAAAAAACGTAAACAGTTGAGCATAGGGTTAAAAATAGATATTCTGAAAAACCTCTTTGTATACAACATTCAGCGTGCTCTTCTTTGGTTTCCCCTTCTCATCTGTTATCAAAATCTTGAGTCCTGCTTTTGTAGTCACTCTGGACACAACAACGTATAACTGACCATGAGAGAACACAGGCCTCGGCAAAAACAATCCAACCTTTTGCAGTGTCTGATCCTGACTGTTATTAATAGTCATGGCGAAAGCGAGAGCAACAGGAAATGGTATACGCCTCATCCAGAATGGAAGACTCGTCTCTGGGGGTGTAACATACATCATGGGTAGCAGAACCTTCTAACCAACTCTTCCACCTGTAATAAGCTTGGCCTCGATCACGCAATTTGCTACCTGTGTCACAAGTACCATTGCACAATCCACCCTTGGGATCTATATTCCTAAGCAGCCTGATCGGAGCATCGATCTTCAATTTTAGGTCGTGCTTTGGTAATCCAGATAGCTGAATGTTGTTTAGGTATTCCTGAGTGTACACATCGCCGTCATTGCTACTTGTATCCGAAGTATCAATACTATCGGCACTGAGATACGAACGCTCCATACCTTGCAAAACCACAACGAAAAATGAGTACAACACTCTAAACAAAAAACAAAACGAAAAGAACCACTTTTAAAATCTACCTGATACTTCGGATAACATATATTCGTTTATCAAATCAACATCCTGGTTACGGGGACTCAGTATAACCCGACCCTGATAAAAATTTGGATCACGCTCTTTCGCATAGGAACACCCATTGACTTCCTTAACAATCTGATGCATCAGATCGTCGCAATCCGTGACCAATAAATCTTTGGGGATATCAATCTCCACCACCCCATCATTAGGCTCGTTCATCTTTCCATTGCCCACATCCAGTATCCAATCGGGAAATTCCTTAAGTCCGTCAGCATCTCCTCCTGCAAGGCGCATATTCGTCTTGAGTTCTCGAACCTTACAACTCGGCCACAGGTAAGACGAATTCAAAGTCGACAATACAGTCTCAGTCCTATTTCCTCCAACGATCACTGGTAATATATGACGAAATCACCTCCAAAAACGATCACCATACCAGCAAAAACATAATCACACTTGACTATATCTCTCATACTCCTATCTAAAGTCTCGAAGCAGTGTTTACTCATCATCGGAGCTTCGTCCCATATAATGAGCTGCGCTTCTCTAATCAATTCTACTTGATGTGATCCTGCTTTTATCGAACACGTGGTAAACTCATTGACTGCCATAGGAAGACTTAATCTAGAATGAGCTGTCCTTTCTCCTTGCAAAAGAAGAGCAGCTATACCGATGGATGCAACATTTAGGACGATCTTACCTCTTGATCGAAGCTTGGACCCTAATATCCTCCATAAAAATGTTTTCCTGTCCCACCAAATGCGTAGATATAAAACATTCATCCTCGACCGTGAGCTACATTACCGAGAATTTCATCGTAGACACACTTCTGCTAAGGTGTAATCGTTGATAGAAACTACGCATGTTCAATTGCCAACGCCTCACGATCGTAAGACTTTTCATCCAATATGAGATGGTTAATACTTTTATCCATAACAGAGTCTTCCACATGCGGCATCCCATCGAAATTCACCAAGGAACTCCCATTCCTCCACAGATATTTCTCTATTTTTGCTAAACCCATGTTCTTCAGATCTTCCTCGGGAACGTAGACAGCTAAGCAAGAAAACAGCAGCACCGGGAATTCGGAATAACTCATTCACCCAGCAAAATATAACATAAAACCACAATTTCAAAAGAGTGAAAACAACGTACCTTCGTTATTGTTCTCCTTTCTGAGCTTATACAATAAATCTTCGGTCAATACTCGCCATGTCGCCTCCCAGACGGGAAGAGGCACATCAATACTATCAGAAAGGAGCATTATAGCGAATAGTCTTCTCAAAAAGTTTCATGAACCCCACTCACTGGCTTCGTTGATTGCATCGATATACTCTTTGTCGTCGTAAAGCAAACCTAAAGCATAACACACATCCTTATACGTATCGCAAAGAACCCCGTTAACAGTACGTATATCTTCGAAACTCTTAGGACATTTAACTATGTTGAGCAGAACTCGAAGATAATACGCCTGCACGAACTGAGGTGGTACATACGTCAGTCTCCCTATAGCAAAAGCCCTCTCACGTAGCTTCCACTCTCTAACACATTGCACCCAGACAAAACGCGTAGGAAATTCCGCATAAGTCAAATCCTTCGCTTCAGGATATTTACTGTTGGCCTCCATCCATGCAAGAAATTTAGAACGCTATCACCGAAGCACGATTTACAATTTCGTCTGCAGGATCATTCTCGTTATAAATAGCAACTTGCTGATTGGGCAAATGGAAAGTAAGATTCGCCACCGAGGTTGTTCGAAAATGAGTCGGAAAAGCCAAAATCCTCCAAGCCGATTCACACTCCGAAATGTACCTATATCACAAAACTAAATTAGAATCCACCAATTTCTCCCCACGAACAAAGGACAAAGACTAATCCAGCACATACACACACCTGCAGCTAAGAAACTCCTTTACTTTGTTCTCAACATCACCTTCTTTGTCGGTGCTCACGACCAAAGCTTTAACATAATCCGACCCCTTTGTAACGTACTTGAAAAGATACTTAATTGACCTCGTCTGGTTACACCATTCAGTGTTAATATGAGCATGATAATGCTTCAAGAGACATGCGTTATAAGAAACAACATATCTATTGTCACATTCGAACCCGTTTTTATTGATAGACCTCTCGTCAGGACGGCATCTGTAAATAGGAAACCCGGCATCATCGATCTTTGTCACAGGACTATAAGATTTGGGGTAAAATTTCATGCAACGCCTATTACTCATGCATACGTTGTTCTTGTTAGCCTCGTCACATGGACCATGCACCATAAAATCTCCTACGATTTTCGTATAGAGCAGGCTCTAGATCCTTGCCAGGAATTTCAGCTGGTATAAATCGATTTATATCATCACCTGTAGGTAATTTCGAATTGGGATGAAGAAAAAGCACCATATGAGCATGAGGTAGTCCTCTCTTCTGGAACTCAATAGTGTACATTGCAGCAAAAGAGGACAAATGAAAATCAAAACATCGTACCAAACACACCACCATGCGCTAGACCATTACATATAAATAGCTGAATTAACCCGACCAAATACACTATCTTTAGTCAGATAATCCACGAGATTGTCAAGTTTCATTTTGAAAACTCTGCAACAGAGATCTGGCCGATCTTCTGTTTTCAAGTTATGTTCTTCCAAGTACCGAGTGATTTCCGCCCACTTGGGATTACAAGTAATCATAATGAAGAAGTCAGGATAACCATAATAATTACAAATGGCATGGCATCCAGATAATGCTGCATCATATATATTTTCCCCCAGTAAAAGATGCAGGAATATCGATCCTCTGACCATGTTCCGATAGGTCGGTTTCGCCCTCTCTCAACAGATGCACTGATGTTGCCAAAATTATCTCTTCTTAAGTTCTGCTGATTGTGAAATATATAGCGAAGCCTGTTAGTCTCGACCATAGTGTAAGAATCCACCAAAAACTGTTGAAACAATCTCCCCGACATTAGGATTATAGGAGACTCGTCGTACCTCTCAAATACACGATAGCGAAAAACTCTCGCATTGTTAGAGTTTTTTTTTTCTGGCCATATCAACAAAACCTATATTAATGCCCAGTTGACACCCATCTTCTCTATACGGAAACAGAAGCGGATACTGCAGAGCCAAGTAAGCTGGGTGCAACTCACTAATGCACTGTAAATTCCCCGACTTGCTCTCTATCACAATGTCTCGTTTCTCACATGCTAGACTAAAATCGCCAGGAACCAAAGCCGCAACATCTTTTTCCGTAGGAAGATTATGCTTTCTTCCATCCGTTGTTCTGTCAGCTTTCAGAACCAGCCATACATTATGCTTATCACCCTCGGCTGTCCTGAATTCTCCAACATGAGGATTGTGTTCATCCAGCATTTTCTTAATGATCGCAACGATGTCTTCTCTCACACGCGACGCAGTTCAAGTACTCCTATGCAGCATTCACAAAAAAAAACAGGTTAGCATCTAAGAAAAAAATCAACACCTAGATAAATACAAACCGTAACCGTTACCTATAAGCTGGAACCCTGTTAGCCACTTCATTAGCAGGGTCGTGGATGTAGAGCTGAAGGTAAGATGGGTTTTTGGCAGCAGAGTCGGGCAACATATCCCTATAAGATGGTAGTTTTCTCCACATAGCTGGAAAACGTACGGTATTGTCCTATTGTTTATCGAGTGATTTACTTTTCCTCCAAGCGACGTGAACGAAAACATCATATTATAAGCTCTTATATATTCGTGAAAATGAGTTCGCGTCTCACCCATATTATAAAGCAAACGCATTAACGCTTTGGGAGGTGCCATCAGCTTTGGGAGATCCACTTTTCCTTTATTACAACACATCGTGAAAATTGGTCTAACACAAGAAACTCGTTTGGATATCCGCTCCCCATACCACATATAAGTTTCACAATACTCGCAGACGTAGGAAGGATCTCCATCGTCGTAATAACCTATCAGAAAAAATGATATGTTAAACCTGAAACCAAGTAACGTACCCACATGTTCATGCGCATCGATACAAAACAAAACCAATGCACTGACCGTCTCCAGTTAGACCCACAACCGAAAACGAACTGCTTTTTATCGCCGGGGATTTACGCGAAGAAGTCTTTCTTTTAGGTTCAGGTAAAACGACGGCACCATCTTCGTCGTCGTTGTCGGGATCAGAATCAGATGCCAAAAAACACAGGTTGTCATCTATATCATCAGATTTTTTCCGCAACTCTGCAAGCACGACGAAACCATAAGAACAACGAAATACGAACTCCACTGTAAAATGTGTATCTATACTCAAAATATTACCACAAGCCTCAGTTCTCTGCCTCAAGTGTTTTGACTTCAAAATATCTATCCTCCTCTTCCTAGTGAGTTTACAACGACCTTTCCTCGACAAACCCGACAAATAAAAATACTGGCTAGACACTGGAACCTGTCCGAGAACTGTGGGTGCATACAGCTCTGATCTTGACACAAACCCTTAACTTGTAGCAAAGAAAAACAAGCATACGACAAAAAATCAAGAACGAATATAATTAAAAAAATGTCAAAGATTCAAATATAATTAATGTTTTCTTTATAATTATGTAAACACTCACGTCTGTTAGATGGTGGTATTTTGACAGGTTTAGATTTCTTCTCTGCATGTTTGTGGTCTTCATCGAAGCACCAAGAAACTATACTTACTCCAACTTTGGAAATAAACATCGAACCAACCCTTTTAACTTATCTTTATTTATAACAAGATAAGGCCTTTGTAACTATATGTATTGCATACAAATCTATATATAATCTTTTTTATTTTTACTACTGCCAGACAACAATCGAGAATAACCCAAACAATATCTAGATCTAGCATATCCAGATCTAGCATATCCAATTACCAAACCTGGAAGATTATTTGGATGAAACCTATATACAATATAGTATTATATCATAACGATATCATTAAAAACCAGAGATAAAGTTTAAATAAAGTACCGCTTTTCAACAGATACATATCTGATACTATTTTCGATCAACTATTGCCAGTTAACAGTCGAGAACAATGTACACACTAATATCGATCCAGCAGAACCACCGAGCATAGAAGATTAGTTCGATGAACACTGTATAGCTATATATCTTACGTTAAGTACAGTGATGGTGTCTCCTACCATGTTCCGAACAAAAAACAATTCGTAAGAAAAGACAATCGTTCATGCTCCACGTATACGACATGGCCAAAATCGACGCAGACATAATCGATGATGCTTAAATATATAACTTCATAACTTGTAGCGAACATGGAATATAGAGCATTAATATTATCCAGAGCTAAACTCTAGTATTAGCAATGGGAAAAACACAAGACGTACAAAATAAACAAACGCGGTTCAACATGTCATATCTCCGAAAATATCATCGTTCAGAAGCACAAAAAAAATTCGAAGACAAATACTCCGTGCCTTCTCCAACGGCAGTCGGGCTCAGATCAATAGACGATGTCGTTTCTAGTATAAGTAATTATAACACCCTACAAAAAAGCAAATCAGTATTAATACATTCACAAACTATTATACTACAAATAAATTTATCGAGTACGTAAATTAAATCTAACTAACGTTAGAGGCTCTGTACTCACGAAATTTCTCTATGATAACACCATTACTCGTGACAATGTCAATCCCGAAAGATGCATTCTTACAGCCGGCACAAAACTCTCACCATCCTAACATAAGACAGAAAACAAAATACTAAAATTCTATAAGACAGAAACCAAGATCATAAATCAACATGGCAATACTTTTACTTCTTCAAACCCATCAAGTATCTCATTAGCTGTTTGATCGAGGAGAAGAGCAGCAAATTCACCCGACAACAAAAACCTCGCTTCCGAACTAGAATCATCCCTCACCAATAACACCAATAAGAACCTACTCACAAAAACAAACATAACTCACGAAAGATGACCCTACCATTAAAAAACCCTGTTTTACGCATAGAAAAAAACGAAACTCACTTCGCAGTCACGTCGTACAGTTCCCCACCACATATTTTGCAATAATATAGTGTTGTTCCACAACAGCGAGAACACCCAGATGGACGAACTCTCACGCCACACACGTCACAATCAAAATAAAACCAGCTGTTGATATTATCAATCGTTATCACAGTTGCAAGAGTCACACATTTCCCAACCTATCATACGGTTCAAAAAATGAGAATCACGTGACATTTAACACCAGGATGCTTCAATAGATTAGCATATACCTCTGTAGACCCCACAAGCTGTTCTATTGACTTTCTAGGGTGCATCATAAAAAACTCATTTTGCCTGGAACCAGTATAAGCAGTCGGTCTGTTGTCCAAATCGCGTGTTATCGCAAACTTATCCTTTGGTAACCTGGAGTTTCGGATATTATAGAATAAAAATAATCAAGCAACATACAGTTACAAAACAATAAAATATCCAACCAAAAGCGAAATTATTAACAGCATACAGTGATCGAAATTCCGTGATCTGACCTCTGGGAGGATCAAAAAGCAAGTCTGTGGCACCGCCACATTCGAAATGCAATGAACCCCTATTCACCGCATACACCAGCTGTAATCTTGTATAACAGAACCACAAAACATTAAAAACAACAGCAACATCACATACCTCTATGCGTGCCGACACAGGCTAGACGAACGACACATATAATATCTGTTGCTGCAACGTGATTATCTACATAACCTACAAACCGTTCTTCCCAAACATGCCTAGATAACGCATGTCAAGTTTAACCCACTATACAGATAAATACAAGAGAATATAATAATTTTATACGGATCAGTTTACATTACGTCCGTAATTCAATTACATACGTAACATCACGAATAACCAATTCGACTTGTTCGTATGATACTCCCATACAAAAAACTTCTTTAAGTGCACCAACCGCTACCACGTGGCTCAAAACATCTGACACTCAAACCCGAGGCACATAAAAATTCCGTGGAACAAAATCCTGACGATAGAGAGAATAACAATTCCGAAAACAAAGAGGAACCTTACCGATCAGCACCTCACCACTTGGAATTCCCGGAAGAAAATCGTTGAAACTCTCGAATTTTCGGCTGAACAACACAACATGAAAACCATTACAACGAATGACCGATGTTATTGGGTTGAACACTCTTTTCAACGACGAACGTGATGTCCTCGTCCTGTCGTTGTTTCTTTGAAGCATAATATTACCGATAACATAAGTCATTCCTTCACATACAACATCTTCAAAAAACTCGACCAGATCATGTTCAATAGACGCATGAATTCCTGATCCCTGCTAAAAATTCGTAACACGAACAACCAGAGAGAGATCACGATTAACCACATATCACAATAGCCAAAGGAAAAAAGAAGGAAAACAATACTGCTCTATCCACGAGAACCATCTCTATGGAATCAACCTTGTTTGCTTGCCAAACTTTCCACAGCCTCATCACTTGTACGTTTACCTCAAACGCGTCAGATTCAGAGGTTATCTTGTCAATGAAAAGCAACATAGCTGGTTTTTCTAGGTAAAACGAATTGTCCATGACTTGGATAACAAGCATACGATCCTCGTTTCCAAATATGGTGTCTTATATATATAACAAGAAGCCATCGTGCCTTATAATATATAAACAAAAAACAGCGAAATAATACAACTTACATTTATCTACTTAGCTAAACTATTATTCTATTTACAAAACCCAAAATATCTATAATAGATAACAATAACTACAATTGATAGCGATGTATTACGGATCAAACCAATCGTATTATTACAAAATATAAAAATTAAGCTTTTTGTTTGTTTAGATAACTACGATCATATCGTCTATAGACCTGGAAACAGAGGTCTTGCAGATAAATCACACGGGCTCGACGGTTCTACCGGTCTTGCAGAATCAGATCCCAGGTCTCCACCATTCATTGACACACCTACACGCAAAAAAGGACTTTTGTTGATCACTTATCTCACATTACAAAAACATGCGATCAGCATATGAAAACGACAACACAAGAAAATACCAGAGAGGATGCACGAGGCTCCCATGTGACCATACCTTTAGATGGGTTCGAAGCAGCGTAACCCGACAAACACATACATAAACCAACTTCCAAGTGAATAAACATGTCGATCACGCATAGCAAAGGTAAGAAATGACTAAAGTGTAGGATGAGTAGCAAACGATCGAGGCTTATATATATCTGTATAGAAGGAGACCCGGGGTTTTATCGAATCCTGATGAATGTATACTCTCCTATTATACACAAATTTTTTTATATTTATCAACTTACAATAAATATACAGGTAAACTAAAATCACAGAATATCACTTTATTTTTCTGTGCCAAGTTAATCACATTATGATACAAATTTATCCTGCATATTTTTAATCCCAAACTGAGTATACATGTTTTCCACATTCCTTTTTTTTAGATGGTTAGATCTGAAAATATCGAATGTGACAAACTTGTCTAACAGAGTCGTGTATAACAAACTAAAAGTGCATCCAAAGCTAATATAGATAAAGAATATATACACACAGCCTAAAGACATCTAAGAGGTTTATCCAATATTATTAATTAATATAAAGGAAAACAAATAAGATTGCCACTAAAACAATTACCACATTATCACTTAAAATCCATACTAATCACAATTACCTTGATCATTATATTAATCACGTAAAAGACAACAAACATATAATCTAAAACAATTATCACTTAAAATAAAAAATAACTGCACACTAGTCACAAAAACAAAAATAACACCATGGTGTAGGAGTTCACACAGAGTCAACACTAGTCAATAACACACTAACACCAAAACACCCTTAAATGCATTTTTTTTCTAACACTTTTGACTTACTAACCCAAACGATCAGTCGGATCGCCAATCGCATAGCGGCGAAATCAAAGTGGAATATTCCTATTGTAAGATCGTGTAAACATGACGCATATTAAAACCAAACTACACCCACCGGATAGAATAAGTAAACAATCTACACATGGTTGGCGATAGCAGACAACCATTCCGAGAACAATTTTTTATGAGAAATCAACTCCATCCAGTAAACCAAGTATCGCAAAAACTAAAGGAAACAACTTAAAATCAAAACACAAATCCAAATAGATGCTCAGAATAAAATAAACAAAACCAAAGATGCGATTTAAAAAAATAAAAAAACTTCCAACACATGGAGCTAATTCCTTCTCTTGTTAGGTACATCCTCCGTATACCCGCCATTGGCCAATCGTTTGTTATTCTTATTTATGAAATTTAAATCCTGCGAAGCACCTTTGTTATCACCAAAGCTCGAGCTACTTCCATCCTTCACAAAAATACAAAAAAAAGAATATGAATACACAATCAAAATAACAGATAACACATCAAACTAAGATCACGAAACGGCGAACAATACCTGCAAAGCAACCACAAGCTGAAACACCTCAGTCAGATTTGCATTATCCACGATGAGGTCAACCCTAAACGTCGGTTTTCTACTGTTTAAGTCTACCTGGGCAACAACAACTTTGGACAGCACAGTCTTGCCGATCAACCCACTCAGTGCCAATGGCAAAACACAGTCATCCTATACACGCAAACCATCAGCATAGAATACATACAAATTTCCAACAAATATCCTAATTAATCTGATACTGTACCTCGGCAACCTCCTTAGCTAACTCGTGAGCCGTCTTACAAAGAAAACACTACAACAAATATGGCTATTCATAGCAGATTATTATAGCATATTTTTCGTAACTGCTATAAAAAGGCAGTTATAAGTGATGGGAAGAAACTTATAACTGCAGACAAGTGCTATGCCCCAAATTTTGTAAGCGAAAATTATAAACGCGCTAATCACCCATTTTTATGCAATTAGCGCCAACACTTAGAAAAAATATTGTGTTTTCGCCGTCAATTAGACAAGGGAATATTTTTGATAGCGTTAGGAAAATTAAAAAAAAAAACCTAGTTTCTTGTTTTCTCCGACTTCTTCTTCTCGACATCGAGCGAGATCTACGCTCTCTCCAAGCTCTCGACTCCATTTCTCATAGGTCAGCAAACGTAATCAGTCTGTTTAAGATCTGGGTTTCTATTGTTTATTCCGGCGAGCCTCCACCACGGCCGATTTCTCCTAGGTTCAGCTCATGGCCAATTTTATTCCCAGGTTTTGAATTACAAGCGTGTTCTTAGCATCGATAGAGTCATGTATACTGATTTGTTAGATTTTGCCTTTGCTCTATGATATAAGATTGGAATCACTCCAACTTATGTTCACAAGATAATCAAGAGTTTACAAGCTTTGTTGCGGAAGTGGGCTTGATATCGAGATGGAAGGTGGCGGATGGTGATTGACTCTCTCAATCGGTGGGCTTTGATTGACTCTCTCAATCCTTGGCAGAACTAGGTTGCTTGAATCTCACAAACAAACTGATCCTGTATTTCCTAAAGAACAAATGAATCACTCACTTGGCCTAGAGAAAAGGGAATTTTAATCAAAGACACTCTTTGAAGAAAACAATAAACTTGTATATAACTTTTTAATTGATTGAAAGGTGATTTACAAATGAAACAACTAGTGAGCTTATATAGGCTCAGTATACACGTTCCTAATGGTCAAGAACAAGAAAAGAAATCATAAACTTGAAAAAAACTAGCTGTTGGGCAATAATGACCAAATCAGTCCAAATAGGGCAAGTGATGTCTCCCTTGTATCTGAACGGTTTAAGGGGATAGGTGAGCTTCTCTGGCACATTATGAATGCCCTGAATTAAGTACAAGTCGTAGCTTTTGAGAAGAGATAGCCGTTGGACACTTATTGCTCCAAGTGTGAATGCAACTGAAAATGGAAAGTATTCAAATGTGAGGATCCGCCTGATCCTGTGGGTTTTGGTGCATGGTAAGATGTTTTCTGAACCTTCTGGATGGTCAGATGTGTCTCTTGAATGCGTAGATGCTTCCCCTGGTCGCCAAAGTCTGGTTTGTAGATGATTGAATCCATGAGCTTCCAAATAAGGCAAGTGGAGAATCTCCTGGATTAGAAATTGAATAACTTTCAAACCGTAATGAATTCCGGCCTGATTCAAATTATCCCTGATTCCCTGATGAATCAAGTTTCCATAACAGGTCGGCTCACAACTTAATTCCTCCTGGTTGATTCGAAATCCTCCAATTAGTGCTCGCTGGTCCAAATCGGGTAACTTGGAGTTCACCCGGTTTGCAAACTGAATAACTTCTAAACCATAGAGAATTTTGGGATGAATCCAATTTTCCTCGGTTCTGTGGTGAGTTAAGTTTCCAAAACATCTTGTCTTGTTGCTTGATTCGTCGTCGTTTGGCTGGAATGAATTTATAGTGGTCGTATGTCTCCAGCGGGCTCATTGAAGATCTTCCAAGTTGTATCTTCAATATCTTCTTCATATGAACTCCTTTTCAACTGATTCTTCTTCGAGATGAACTCTAGGTGAGTTGAGTGTGTTCTCCAAGTGATGGTTGAGCTGAAAGGATTCGTATTGGCCTCCATTTGAGTTGAACTCTGCTCACATGTCTCCTTAGCTCTCCTCAGCTTCATGCTTCCTTCTCCAAGTCTCATGATTCCTTGCTCCTGGGTTGATGATGACTTGATGTCCTCATCATACTCTCCCTCTTGAAGAAGTTTCGACCTCGAAACTAGATCCCCTGCACCAAGTGAAAGCAAGTTAGCTTTCATTCTCCTTTTAGAGATTAGGATCTTACCTTGATTAGATTGATGTTTGGTGATGGTTGGGACATCTGGGGGTTCTCCTTTGAGTAAGTAGGATAGGATCACTCCTCTGTTCTGGTACTGGGCGTGGTTGCTCCTCCTGAGTTGACTCGTTTTATCTTTTACTTCTTTGGTGGCCTTTGTGCTAGTTTTCTTTGTTGATTCTTCTAGCAACAAATGCTTGTCTGGTGGAACTTCTTTCACATTCTTATAACCTGAAACAATCTCAGCATTTTGGACAAGAAACAAGTGCATTATATCTGAGTTTAAAATCATAGAGATAGGCCTTGAAATATTTAAACTCACATTGATGCTATTAGCTATTTGAAGTATGGTTTGCTCTTTGTCTCGATATGTTCTGATTGCTCCATAACTTTGATCTTCATTGTGTTTGTCCACGCCAAATTCAAGATCTCTGGGCTCCTTAGTGCATCCTGTAACAACATCCTTTGACAAAGACAAGTGCATTAATCTTGAATTGGAAGAGTTAAAACTTGATTCAACTAGATTAGTGCTCATCTCTCCTAAAGTCGGTTTTGGTTCTAATGAAGTTGATTTGTTTACTACTCTTTCAGGGCAAGTTGCAGCAAAATGTCCTCTCTTATGACATCTATAACAAGTAGGTTCTTTTAACTTAACAGAGTTAGAGTTAGAAGACTTACCTTGAGGTGATTTTCCTTGAAGTTCAAATGAAGGTATAAAAATCGAACTTTGTTGAACCTCCTTCACCTGAAGTGGTTTCTTAGCCTCTCTTGTAATTTTCTGAAACATAAGCCTCTTAGGTGTGTAGCTATGGTTGTGAAACCTCAGTACAAACTCTCTGTACATTCGTTGCTTGAGATCTCCCCATGTAAGGATTGGCTTGATGTAGTGGGATATAAGTTCTTCACTTATCCACCATGAATGAGCATCTCCAACAAGTGAGCTAGCAGCATGGGCTAGTCTCTCCTCCTTTGGGATGTTGTTGAACCGAAACCAATACTCAAGTTCCCTCTCCCAATTTATATAAGCTTCTGGTCCTTGCTTATGACCTGAAAAGGTTAAAAGTCGAAAACCAAATTGCTCACAACTATTACCTTGTTTTGTTTTGTGTTGGTGGCCGTAATCATGTGACATCTGATCTGGTGATGTTGAGTACATGTACCCACGTTTTGGTTCATCTCCTTCCCATGTCTCAACCTTGTTAATGTCTTCACTTTCATGAGCATATTCCTCTTGGTATCCTATTTCTTCACCATTCTGCTCAATTTCTCCTAAACTGATTAGTGAATCAGTTTCTTCTTCATGTGTGTAAGGCTCCACGAACTGGTCTTCATGATCAAGTTCTCCATGTGCAGCTTCAATTTCGTGGTCTCTTTCTCCTATACTGAATTGAGATTCAGTCTCTTCATGCCAAGATTCTTCTTCACAGCTTTCTTCTCGGTCAGTCTCTTCTTCTCTAGACCAAGTGGATTGATCAGTGTTGTCTTGGTTGTCATCTGGTGGCTCTGGCTCATGCTCTTCTTCTCTTGGCTCATATTCATATTCAGAGCTTGAGTAACCATCTCCTGGCCACGGTGGTGACTCATAGTCAGCCTCCTCGTCGGAATAGACTACACTGCCTTCTTCCTCGGTTAAGTTTTGCTCTTCTTGTTCCCAATAGTCTTCATCTTCTGACTCCATTAATTGTTGCTAGCTGTACGTTGGTACCTTGCAAAAGGAGAACGATGTATCAAATCAAATGATTATTTGAAAACAAGAATATTCAACGAGATTTTTTTTTTTTTTTTCTTATAGGTTTTGGCAATAAAATTCAAGATATGGGAACTAGAATATGCAGACAATACTAATGCAAATGCACACAAATCGTGAGTGGAGTCTAAATGTAAATGCACAAAACGTCAATAACAAAATGATTTTCGGAATCTAGATGGGGAGTTAATCTAAATAATTGCAAACTGGACACATCAAGCAATATTTATAACTTTTTTTTTTTTAATATGATATGAATGCAACGATTTTAAATGTGCCTAACAATCACCGAATCTAAGGCAGGCAACTAAGGCTAGACAGAAAAATCAATTCTACCTAAATGATAACGGAATGCAAAATAAGGAAACTAAAATTATGCTATTTTTTTTTTTTTTTTTAATTGGATGCAATGATAATGAAAAGCAACGATGAAAATGAGAACAATGCACAAAGATGGTAAGGGAAAAGGGAAATGATGGACAGATGATGTAATCTTCTTCTTTTTTTTTTTTTTTTTTGATGTAAAACTTCAACAACCTGAAACAAAATTCAACAAGATCAATGTTTTTTTTTTTTAATAAAACGAAATAAAACAAGCAAATGAAACAAGATTGAAACAAGCAAACAATTTTTTATGAGTTTTTTTTTGTATGAAATGAAATAACAAAACAGAAAATAAAGATAAGATAATGGTTGGATTGACACAACCTGATGGATAGGAGCTTTTGAAGCTCTGATACCAAATGATATAAGATTGGAATCACTCCAACTTATGTTCACAAGATAATCAAGAGTTTACAAGCTTTGTTGCGGAAGTGGGCTTGATATCGAGATGGAAGGTGGCGGATGGTGATTGACTCTCTCAATCGGTGGGCTTTGATTGACTCTCTCAATCCTTGGCAGAACTAGGTTGCTTGAATCTCACAAACAACTGATCCTGTATTTCCTAAAGAACAAATGAATCACTCACTTGGCCTAGAGAAAAGGGAATTTTAATCAAAGACACTCTTTGAAGAAAACAATAAACTTGTATATAACTTTTTAATTGATTGAAAGGTGATTTACAAATGAAACAACTAGTGAGCTTATATAGGCTCAGTATACACGTTCCTAATGGTCAAGAACAAGAAAAGAAATCATAAACTTGAAAAAAACTAGCTGTTGGGCAATAATGACCAAATCAGTCCAAATAGGGCAAGTGATGTCTCCCTTGTATCTGAACGGTTTAAGGGGATAGGTGAGCTTCTCTGGCACATTATGAATGCCCTGAATTAAGTACAAGTCGTAGCTTTTGAGAAGAGATAGCCGTTGGACACTTATTGCTCCAAGTGTGAATGCAACTGAAAATGGAAAGTATTCAAATGTGAGGATCCGCCTGATCCTGTGGGTTTTGGTGCATGGTAAGATGTTTTCTGAACCTTCTGGATGGTCAGATGTGTCTCTTGAATGCGTAGATGCTTCCCCTGGTCGCCAAAGTCTGGTTTGTAGATGATTGAATCCATGAGCTTCCAAATAAGGCAAGTGGAGAATCTCCTGGATTAGAAATTGAATAACTTTCAAACCGTAATGAATTCCGGCCTGATTCAAATTATCCCTGATTCCCTGATGAATCAAGTTTCCATAACAGGTCGGCTCACAACTTAATTCCTCCTGGTTGATTCGAAATCCTCCAATTAGTGCTCGCTGGTCCAAATCGGGTAACTTGGAGTTCACCGGTTTGCAAACTGAATAACTTCTAAACCATAGAGAATTTTGGGATGAATCCAATTTTCCTCGGTTCTGTGGTGAGTTAAGTTTCCAAAACATCTTGTCTTGTTGCTTGATTCGTCGTCGTTTGGCTGGAATGAATTTATTAGTGGTCGTATGTCTCCAGCGGGCTCATTGAAGATCTTCCAAGTTGTATCTTCAATATCTTCTTCATATGAACTCCTTTTCAACTGATTCTTCTTCGAGATGAACTCTAGGTGAGTTGAGTGTGTTCTCCAAGTGATGGTTGAGCTGAAAGGATTCGTATTGGCCTCCATTTGAGTTGAACTCTGCTCACATGTCTCCTTAGCTCTCCTCAGCTTCATGCTTCCTTCTCCAAGTCTCATGATTCCTTGCTCCTGGGTTGATGATGACTTGATGTCCTCATCACTCTATTCTCTGATTAGTTAGGTCATGATGTTTTTACCAAAGTAAAATAAGCACTGAGATATCTTCGATTCGATTTGAAATAGACTGAGATTCTGAGATTCGAAGCTACTTGTTATTTACAAAATCCGGGTTTTGAAGCTTAAGATTTGTAATTGTAGAGTTGTTCTATTTGCCTAGTTCGATAGTTGTGTTGTAAGTAATTGAAATTCATTATACAGTTCGACACTAATTAGAGCTTCTTGTTCGCAGGTGTGAGTTCGTGTCTTCCCAATCTTCAAACCGCTCTATTGTGTGAAGGTTAGACACATCTATTTACGTCTTCTCAATTTGTAGCATTTTTTATACAATGTGTTTGTTTTTGCGGTTAGAACTATGAAGCTTAATTTCTCGTTGTTGCTGCTTGAACAATGTTCGCTTCTGTAAACTGTTGCAAGGGTCGTAAGTAGGTTGTAGGAAGAAAATGTTGGACAAGTCATGGGTGCATTTATGCAGGTATGTTCATCTTTTGAAGTGTTATGTTTATTTGTTTCAAGTAATCTTCTCCTAATTGATATTTTTTCCAAACTCGAAGCCGATTTGATCGAAAATTATCATCAGCTTTCCACCGCTTTCCTAAAGCATTACTCAATGTATATCGAAGAGGAAGCAACCGAAGCCGTCCTCTATTGCCTGGCTCAAGGTCCAAAAGAAACGCTTCGGTCGATAGTCGATAAATTCCGCACGATACTGTCGAAAATAACCGTGCTGGATAAGGTCGCAATCATGGCTCTCTGAAACTCCCTGTGGCACGACTCTCCGTTTCGAAGCGACATGAAGCTGAACAAGCCGGAAACAATAGAAGACGTCGTGCATCAAGCCACCCTCTTTATCGAAATGGAAGAAGAGAAGGCGGTGCTTATAAAAACATATGCCGCGTTAACATCGCTGGCGAGGCAGGCAGCCGAATACCAGGAACCACGAAAACATTATAATAACGACTAAAAGAAGGATAACCGAGATAGGAAACCCAGGACGATCTACCAAGTCAACGAGCCAAACCAATCAACCCAAGGGCGGCCCTGGAATGTATACCAGCGGAATGAAGAGGCAAAGCAAGCAGATCCCAAGGCGTATTGTGAATACCACAAGCGAAACGGCCACGCAACCGAGGATTGCCGGAACCTAGCTGCCTTCGTCTTCGCCAAATTCAGAAAAGGGTAAATAGACTGTAACACCCCCGAACCGGACTATATAGGATTGGCCAAACAACAATGAAACAAGAACATGCAAGGACAATCCCTTATGCGATCGAACGACAATCAAACAAGAACACGAACGATCGCACTCCAGCCCAGCCGATCCGGAGATGCCACAGTTCGGGGTTAACTAACAGATCAGTTAATTCCAGGATGAGTCAGAAAACAGAACCATTCCGATAGTTAACTCCGATTACCTCTCGACCACGGCCTAAGAATTTTCAACCCGTACTTTGGTCTCGAGTTGTGTTAGTCCGGACAAGACTAATATCATTGAGCCAGTTAAATTCATAAAACATTTTATTTCATTTATGAAATTCAAATCCAACTTTTACAAATACAACCGTATGGTGATCACTTTGGGAATCCGAAAAAAAACAAAACATTACATAATCTCTTACAAACGAGTCCTTTGCAAAAAGTCAAGAATACTACTTCCAATGGTCCTAACGTTCTGCCGCTCGCTCTATCAGGATGATTACAACGGGTTACCTGCAAGGGAAGGGAAAGGGGTGAGTAATCGGGATGATTACTCAGTGAGTTAAGAACATAAACAACAAGGATACCCAACCCAGACCCCATCATGCAACACACAATCAAACAATCACAGAATAGCGGAAGCAAAGAAAGATGGCTGAAGCAACAGTAAAGTAAATAGCTGAAGCATAAAAAAACGTTAGTCTGCGTTCTCACGACGCATAACACACACGCGTGGGCACTGAGATCTCAAAGTATGGCGTGGATCCCCGTGAACACCCTGCACTTGACTATCACAAAGATCGTCAAGCCGGAACATCACTCAAAACAAGGCCATACACCGGCATTGCACAAGTGTTTCCAGACCCCAGCTCTGTCCTTCCTCTTCCGGAAATTGTCAACACCATACCCCGTCGGGTACACTCCGCCAGGGCAGCTACCCCTTCACTTCCGAGCTTCCCCACCTCTCTATCCATCGATGCCATGGAGGAACCTACCTCTCTGTCATTTGATGCCGTAGGTTGGGGTTCACGCACATACTGCCACTAAACTGCATCTCACGGTTCCGCCTCAGTCCGAAACACTACCCGTCAATCGGACCGACTCACCATCTCCACACCAAAACAAAACATCAAACTCCTCAACAACAAGACAACTCATCGCAACTCCAAACCACAATCTCAACAACTTCTAATAACATCACATCACTTCCGTAAACTCCAGTCTTCACTCCAAGGCATATTCTCTGTTCCTAGTGACCCTGAGTTTTTGGTGGAGAGAGTGCAAAATGATCCGAATATCACGGCAAGTCTCTCACACCATCCGTGTTAAGGGTCGGTAGGGAGGATAACAGACCTGACGGTTGTGTATCCAGCTGGTACCTCTCCCAGCGGGTTTCTTAGCCCACGGATCTGTAAACTCAGTCCATAACAGAACACTTCACATGTATGCACTTTGCCGCATAATAATTTAATCACGCTATACCATGGGTGCATCCTGCACGAACTTGTTAGTCACCACATGCCCCTGCACAAATAAACATCACACCAACACATATCCACATCTAACAATATACAATCCACACAATCTCACATCAAACAATAAATCGATAATGCATGTAAATATTAAACAATTAAACTTAACAAATCAAACATGCATGCAAGGATCAAGCAATTAAACTTCACAAAACAAACATGCATGCAAAGATCAAGCAATCAAACAAAACAAACAAGACATGGGAACCAAGGGAAGGTTTTGCTATGCTGAAACTCACCTTATATGCTCCAAAGGATCTAAAGACACTCTCCACAAGCTTAGATTCTCCTCACAACAAACTGCAGACCTCCTCTTCTCTCTCTCTCTCTCTCTCTCTCTCTCTCTCTCTCTCTCTCTCTCTCTCTCTCTCTCTCTCTCTCTCTCTCTCTCTCTCTCTCTCTCTCTCTCTCTCTCTCTCTCTCTCTCTCACTTCTAACACATAATGTGAGAGCCGAAACTCACACTGTCGAAATTTATATTTTGCGGGGATCCGAAAATTCTATTAAACAAGAACTAAGAGGAAAAAAGTAAAAAGATGAGAAAAATAATTTTATTGATAATTTTCTTAAGTACAAAAATATTCGTGAATGCTTATTGTCTTATATCACAAAAGCTCTTGCACTTGAGTTGAGATGCCTTGAACGTAAATACATGGGTCTAGATTTATACTTGAGAGTCTAGGGTCTCAAAGACTGATCTAAGCAATGTGGGACATTTTAAAATCCTTCTCCCAGCCGGCGGCCAGACCCAATGGCGGTGGCCCATCCGTTTGTCTCTCTTCCGTTTCGGCCCGTTAGGCCCAGCTTGTCTTTTCGGTCTTCTGGTCCAATTTTCGTTGGATAAAAGCCTTGCTTCCGGTTTGTTTTAAGTAAAATACTCGATGTTTTTAGACTTTCAGAACAACGCCAAGTCCGTCCACAAATGGCTTGATGTTTCTTCAGAAATTATCGGGCCGAAGCTAGATAGTCGGGAGATGGCGGTAAGGGCCGGTCCGAGAAGGTGAAATCCGGCTGTAGCCCGCGTCTTGGCTCGATAATTGCTCGGGCTGAGAGAATATGCAGAGGTTCGTCTTGAGGAGCCTGTAAAGAGTTTAGTTCCTCTGCCGGGCCGAATTCCAAGAACTCGGCCCGTACAGGCGTTTGGTCTCATTTCGTGGGCTTGCTGCCAAGATATGAAATGTTTACCCGTTACTTTGGCTTTTTGCCTCATCAATCTCCGAGGAGGGGATTTTGACCCCAACAGCTAGCCCTCCAGCTCGTGGGCCTTGTATGCATGGGCGATGAGCGTTAATGGAGTGTTTGTCGGGATTGATGGGCTAAAAGGCCTTCGCGTATGGATTGATGGCGAATGGCCGAAAATTTTCTGTTTTCTTCTTGGGCTTGAGGCTCGCTGGCGGCCGCTTGTTTTGTGGGGAGTTCCCTTTCCCTTTACAAGTGAAGAAACTGAAAATTTTCCTTTTCCTGTTCAAGTTTTAGGATAAGAAAAATTTCCTTTTTCTCGTTGTGTTAGGAATTGTAAAGCTTCTTCTTCCTTTTTGATTAGGAATTGAAACAACTCCCTTTTCCTTTTCGCGTAGTTAGGAATAGGAAATCCCCCGATCCCTAATATGTCAGGATTCAGGCTTCATTGTTGTATATATATGCGCCCCCTCCTCTTCCTGTCTCTCACGATTTTGACATACCCCCATTAAAAACTATTCTTCAGTTTGTCGTCAAGGTTAGGTTATCGCTTCTGAAAAGATGGAAAAAGGCGGGAAGAAGGCGAAGGGGACGAACGGAAGGTCGGCATCGAAGCCTGTGACCAAACCGTTGGCCCATTCCTCAGCCCCTAAGCCGGCGGAGAGCTCTCTAGCCGTTCCTCCGCCGGAATGGCCAGCTGGAAAGCCGGTTTCACCACCGACTGTGCTTACTCCGTTTATGAAAGATGCGATCTTGGCGTGTAATGCAGCGAAGCAAGTTTCCAATCCTCAGGGAGTTGTTTATAGCTTGACAGGATCGGATGGCGTTTTGCGCCAAAGGCGAGAGACCGTCCCTGCTGAAGACACAGTGAAGAGTTCTTCTTCGCCTGGCACGCCGTCGGATTCCCAGCTCGCTTTTCCCGGAGTCGGTTTGCAAGAACCGACCCCAAGCGGCCAAAAACTTTTAGGCGATGGTGGATTCGAGTTTCAGGTTTCCTTCATATGGTGATCTCGAGGAATCTGAAAAATATGAGGAGATGGCTTTGTGTGGATCGAAGGTAAATTTTCCTTTTTTCCCCTTCTTTCCTTTTCTTCGATATTTCCTTTTTTCTGATGTTCCTTTTTTGTTTGTAGTTCATATCCTCCGTGAACAGGTGCATTGGCTCGTACGATGCCACCATTCCCGGGGTTTGCAAGCGCGCCGAAGAGAGTGTTCGCTCGGTGAAGAGGAAGCTTCATGTTCTTGAGTCGTCGAGTTCACGGCAGATCAAGTTGCTTAAGAGGCAAGTCTCGGAACTGCAAGCTGAAAAGGACAGAGCCATGTGTATGTCTATTCGCCTGGAGGCTAGGGTTTCTCGCCAGTCTGAAGAACTGAAAGACTTGGCGGGCCAGCTTGCGAATGCCAGGGCCTCGCGTGATGCTCTCGGTTGCAGGGCTTGTTCCGCCGAACTTCCGGTCTTTTTGGAAGAAATGAAAGGAGCGCTTGGTAAACTTAGCCCAGATCATGGGAAACCTCGAGTTGATTGTGTTGCTTCAGGGCGAGGATCCTCCTAACTTAGACCAAGAAAAGGCAAAGTTACTGGAGTGGAAAACTCGCTTAAATGGAGATGAGAGTTAGTTTGATGATATGGTGGCTGAGGTTCAAGAGAAGATCAATTCTCAGCTTGTCCCTCTTTCCGAAGGTTCAGTCGTTCCGGTTCCTGAAGTTAGCACTGTTGAGGAAGAGGCCGCATTGATCGGAGTCACTAACCCGTCTGGATCTAATGAGGCTGCTACTGGGATCTTAGACCTTTCCGTGGTTAAGGCGTTCGGGCCGGATCTTTGATTCTTGATTTTCACTTTTTGTTTTTTTTTGCTTTTTGCTTTTTGAATCCTTGTATCGTCCGGCCTTTTTCATGGGCCTGGTGGGCTTTTGCTTCTGAGATTAATAAAAGAGTTTTGACCCATTTCTGATGCCTTTTTCTTTTTCTGCTTTGGACTTAGAATTTCTTCTGGATATGAGATCCGTAATAGAATGGCAGGCTGTTTTCCTTTGCCGTGAAAGTGGGCGGCAGGCCAATCTTTGAACAAGTGGGCTACCGGCCCTTTGTTTGCTTGCCTAGAGGCATTTTGCTTTTCTTGCCGAGAGGCGTTTGCTTTGCTTGCGGAGAGGCGTTTGCTTTGCTTTCCGAGAGGCGTTTGCTTTGCTTGCCGAGAGGCATTTGCTTTGCTTGCCGAGAGGCGTTTGCTTTGCTTTCCCAGAGGCGTTTGCTTTGCTGTGTATTGTGTTGGAGTGTTTTTCCGGACACTCCAAACTTCTTGACCAGGTTTCCGTTTCAGAAGTTTCCTGGGTTTATTGCATATTTTGGTGTCGAGGAGTTACACGTTTAAATTCCTCTCTCGACTGAACTCGTTTACAATCTCGTATCAGAGCTGGTTTGGTACTGCGTTCGGAGATGTTCTAGACCAGTTTTCCATGTCAGGCGTTTTACTGGGTCAGTTCTGCTTGTTTTCTTTGCCTTTGTGTCTTCTTCTTCTTTCCTCCCTTTCGGGTTTTCTCTTTGCGGGACCATCGGATTTCGGAGTTTGTGTTCATGAAACAAATCAGGGCCTCTTTTTGGTTTCCCCAGATAGTCTAGATTCCGCTAGGGGTCGGGAATTTCAGACAGAGATGGTACGTCGATGGGATCGCTCACTTCGAGTTGATCAATGGGGTCCCCATGATAACGTTATAGATCGCGGGGAGATTAGCCACTGCGAAATTTACGACCTTCGTGATTCCGCCACCATGGAGCGGGAGTTGGATCGTCCCGTCGGTCACAGTGACTTCCACGGAGAATCCAGTGAGTGATCTGGGCTTCGGTTTCACTTCTGACGGATCCACGTTCATTCTTCGGAGTGTCTCACGGAATATGACATCTGTTGGGGTCAAAACCCACTCCTTGGAGATTGACGGACTAAAGAACATAACGTTACTATAAAAGACAAGCCAGGCGCCGGATTCTCTCCTTGAACATCCCAGGCCGCCGGATTCTCTCCTTTAACATCCCAAGCCGCCACATTCTCCTCTAGGACAAGCCAGGCCGCCGGATTCTCTCCTTGAACATCCCAGGCCGCCACATTCTCTCCTTAGCCAGGCCACCAAATTCTCTTCTGAGAAAATGAACGGACTAAGCTTCATCAAAAAGAATTTGGCGAGTTGAGAGAATTGGGTGGGTTGGATTTTATCAAAGAGGATTAGGCGGACTGAGGCTCGTCAAAGAGAATTGGGCGGACTAAGATTCGTCAAAAAGAATTGGGCGGCTGAAGACTTAACACAGACAATCCAGCCAGCCCGTTTCTCCTCATGCACAATTCAGCCAGCCCATTTCTCCTCATGCACAATTCAGCCAGCCAGTTTCTCCTCATGCACAATTCAGCCAGCCAGTTTCTCTTCAGCCAACCCGTTTCTCCTCATGCACAATTCAACCAGCCAGTTTCTCTCCAGCCAGCCCATTTCTCTGCATGCACAATTCAGCCAGCCAGTTTCTCTCCAGCCAGCCTGTTTCTCCTCATGCACAATCCAGCCAGCCCGTTTCTCTCCAGCCAGCCCGTTTCTCTACGAGCACGGCCAGGCCGCCCGATTCTCTCTCAGGAATGGCCAGACCGCCAGTTTCTCCTCATAAGAAATGGGTGGTCTGGACTTCCCAAAGAAATGGGCGGGCTAAGCTAGTGAAAGAAATTGGCGGGCTGGACTTCAACAAGAAACGGGCGGACTGAGTTATACGAGAAAACGGGCTGACTGAGTTTATACGAGAAAAAAGCGGAAGGCTGAGTTTTGAAGAAAGAATGGGAGGACTGAGAAAACGGCGGGCTGAGTTTTTGAAAACAAACCGGCGGATTGAGATCAGACAAGAAACAGGCAGACTGATCTTTTATCCGAAGAAACCGCTTATATCGAAATACTATCAAACCAAAGAAGAGATCCGATCTCAGTAAAAGGCCGAGGCTTTGTGAACCGGAGAGAAATCGGACTGAGGCTGGACAAATAGGCGGGCTGCTAAGGATTTGGGCCATGAATCGGGCCCAAACCAACTAAGGTCGGCGGATGGAGAAAGGAGCAGAGTCCTACATCGCCCAGAAGTATTTTTAACTCCTCAGGTCGCATAGTATATATAGATATGCATGTACTAGGTTGAAATTCATTCAGAATCCGAGTATAAGGGCTTTCGCAATATAAGACACTAAGCATTTGCGCGTTTTCTTGTACTTTGGCAAAAAATCACTTAATAAAATCATCTTTTCAATTTCGGTCCTCGAGTTCTTATAAGATAGGATTTTCGAACCCCCATTTATATAAGTTTTTGATTGTGTTAGTTTCGACTCTCACAGTTTGGCGACGTCTGTGGGGAGCCGAAATATTCTAAACCCTAAGAACAAGAGGATACGAGAAAGAAGACGATTGCCGAAGAAGCAATGGACTGGAGTTTAACGGGTGGCAACCGCGGCCAAGCAATGACTTTCCGAGAGGGCGAAGCCGCCGAAATAGACCATCCTCACAATGATCTACTTATTATCAGTCTTTCGATTGTAGGCCACGACATACCGAGAGTTCTGGTTGACACGGGAGGGACAGTGAACGTCATATTCTTTGAAACCCTTCGGGGGATGAACACTGGGACCTGGCATCTCACAACCCATCCAAAACCGTTGACTGGTTTCTCCGGAAAGACAACAATGACGATAGGTACGGTCCAACTCCCCGTCAAAGCAAAAGAAGTGGAGAAAGACACGAAGTTCTCGGTGGTAGACAGCCAGCGGATTTGCGACGCAATTGTGGGGACATTGTGGCTAAATGCAATGAAAGCTATCCCATCAACATATCACCTTTGCCTGAAGTTTCCGACCACAAATGGAATTGAAACAATATGGGGACGTCAAAGGGATTCACGAAAAGCCTAGTGGAGCACAGATTAAGGAAACCGGTAACTGAATCCGATGCCCAGACGAAATCGAATAAAACAAAAGGGGAACGACAACTAGCGAAGCTCGAGCACAAGCTACAAATGGAGGAAGCCAGGAAGACGGAAAAGGATCCCCCGTGCGAACCGGTGATTTCGGTAAACATAGACGAAGCAAACCCGGAACGGTGTACGGAGATAGGAGCAAACCTGGAAGAACCAATAAAATCAGAGTTGATCACTGTCCTGAAGGAAAACGCCAGCGCATTCGCATGGGCAGCGGAGGACATGCCCGGGATTGACATCGGAATAACAAGCCACGAACTCAACGTAGACCCGACGTTTAAGCCGGTGAAGCAGAAGAGACGAAAACTCGGCCCAGAACGTGCCCAAGCGGTGAACGATGAAGTAGAGAGATTGCTCAAAGTCGGATCCATCATGGAGGTGAAGTACCCCGATTGGCTTGCCAACCCGGTGGTAGTGAAGAAAAAGAATGGAAAATGGCGAGTCTACGTCGACTTCACAGATCTAAATAAGGCATGCCCGAAGGATAGTTTCCCGCTCCCACACATTGATCGACTGGTTTAAGCTACGGCCGAGAACAAATTACTATCTTTCATGGACGCATTCTCAGGATATAATTAAATCATGATGAGCCCAGACGACCGAGACAAGACCGCATTTATCACGGATCGTGGGATATACTGCTACAAAGTGATGTCGTTCGGACTCAAGAATGCTGGCGCAACATATCAGAGACTCGTCAACAAGATGTTCGCCGAGCAGCTTGGAAGAACGATGTAGGTTTACATTGATGATATGCTGGTGAAGTCCCTAGAAGAGAAAGATCATGTGAAGCACTTGCGGGAATGTTTCGAGCAACTAAACCGGCACAACATGAAGCTGAATCCGGCGAAATGCAGATTCGGGGTGGCGTCCGGAGAATTCCTCGGCTACCTTGTGACGCATCACGGGATAGAGGCAAACCCAAAGAAAATCAATGCCTTGATGGAGATGGCCTCGCCAAGAACAAAAAGGGAGATCCAAAGATTGACAGGAAGAGTCGCGGCACTAAACAGATTTATCTCAAGATCAACGGACAAATGCTTGCCTTTCTACGATACCCTCAGGGGAAACAAGAAGTTTGAATGGACGGAGAAGTGTGAGAAAGCTTTCCAAGAATTGAAGAAGTACCTGGCGAGTCCACCCGTCCTGTCAAAACCAATCGAAGGAGAACCCTTGTTCTTGTACACAGCGGTTTCGTGAACAGCAGTAAGCGGAGTAATCATAAGAGAGGATCACGACGAGCAAAAACCAATCTTCTACGTCAGTCATACCTTGACAGATGCAGAGACTCGATACCCGTTGATGGAGAAAGCAGCCTTGGTGGTGGTGATGTTAGCTCGGAAGTTGCGGCCATACTTCCAGTCACACACAATCGTCATACTCACAACTTTACCCCTCAGAACGATCTTGCACAGCCCAAGTCAGTCAGGACGGTTAGCAAAATGGGCGGTGGAGCTAAGCGAGTACGATATCGAGTACCGGAGTAGAACGTGCGCCAAATCTCAAGTGCTAGCAGACTTCTTGATAGAATTACCAACCGTAGGTGTTGAGGAGCCAACTCCAAACTCAGTTTGGACACCTCATGCAGACGGGTCATCATCCAAACAAGGTTCGGGAGTTGGGGTGCGGTTAACATCGCCCACCGGAGAAATCTTGGAGCAGTCATTCCGATTACTCTTCAACGCCTCCAACAACGAAGCAGAATACGAAGCTCTGATCGCAGGACTGAGACTAGCGCTCGGCCTCAAGATCCAAAACCTCCAAGCTTATTGCGACTCCCAGCTTGTAGCGAACCAGTTCAATGGAGAATACGAAGCGAGGGATGACCGGATGGAAGCGTATCTGAAAATTGTCCAAGACTTGGCGAAACAATTCGAGAAGTTCGAACTCACAAGGATCCCACGAGGAGAGAACGCTCCAGCCGATGCACTAGCAGCCCTGGCGTCGACATCGATCCACCTCAAGTCGCGAACCTGATACAACAGCCGGAAGGCGAAGAAGAGGAAGAACCTCCGGAAGAAGAACTAGCAACAGAACCAGAAGAAGAGTATGGCTGCGACCGCAAATGGATGGCCCCAATACGAGACTACATCTTAGATGGAGAAGTCCCGAAGGAAAAATGGGCGGCACGCAAGCTGAGAGCTCAGGCCGCCCGCTTCATCATGCTCGACAGAAACATATTCAAGTGGAGGCTATCCGGACCATTGATGACATGCGTAGAAGGCGAAGAAGCAAGAAGAATCATGGAAGAAGTCCACAGCGGATCCTGCGGAAACCATTCCGGGGGAAGAGCTCTCGCGATCAAAATCAAGAGACACGGACACTATTGGCCGACCATGATAAAAGATTGCGAAAAGTTTTCCCTTAAGTGCGAGAAGTGTCAGCGGCATGCACCAATAATCCACCAGCCCGCGGAAATACTCTCGTCCATCTCAGCGCCGTACCCGTTCATGAGGTGGTCGATGGACATCGTGGGACCAATGAACAACTCAAAGCAGAAGAGGTTCCTACTCGTCTTGACAGATTATTTCTCAAAGTGGGTCGAAGCAGACTCATACGCCAGCATCAAGGACGCTCAAGTGGAACACTTCGTATGGAAGAACATCATATGCAAGCATGGAGTTCCGTATGAAATCGTCACCGACAACGGCTCCAAATTCATCTCCGCTCGATTTGAGGGATTCTGCGAAAAGTGGAAAATTAGGCTAAGCAAGTCGACACCACGCTACCCACAAGGCAACGGACAAGCCGAAGTTGCTAACAAGACCATCGTTGATGGACTGAAGAAACGCCTTGGAGAGAAGAAAGGACGGTGGGCGGATGAGCTCAAAGGAGTCTTGTGGTCCCACCGGACAACCCCGAGGTGCGCAATGGGAGAAACACCGATTGCACTAGTCTACAGCACCGAATGCGTCATCCCATCAGAAGTCGATTTTCCTGGAGTCAGAAGAAGACTCCTTTCCGGACAAGAAGGCCTGAACCACCTAATGATGCTCGACGAGCTAGACCTCATCAACGAAAGGCGAGATCAAGCCCTTTTCCGAATCCAAAACTATCAGCAAGCGGCCCCAAAGTATTATAACTCCAACGTACGAAGCCGCAAGTTTAAAGAAGGAGACCTCGTCCTCCGCAAAGTTTTCCAGAACACCGCGGAGCCGAACGCAGGGAAACTTGGCCCTAAGTGGGAAGTACCGTACAAAGTGACGAAGGTGGTCCGCCCGGGGGTATAGGAGCTAGAAAACAAAGAAGGAAATCCCGTGCCAAGTGAAGGGAATGTCCTGAAATCAGACTTGTATTTATTCTAGTAAAGTCGTGATGTCGAGATAAGACAATCATATGATATTGGACGGTTATAATGTTTTGCTAGAAGCCGCTTATAACTTATGAGTTATGAACTCATTACCATTATCATATGATCCTATAGGGTCACACACCTAAGCAAACTGGATATTATAAATTGGGTTTTGATCATTAGAGTAATGATCATGATTAACGCATATAAGATATACGTCGATATCGTTTTTCTATGAGGGTGTCGATCGACACCAATGGTGGGTGTCGATCGACACCTGTCGGCAACTCCAGCCTATATATATGATATGAGGGCTCGAGTTTGTAAGAGAGAAGAAGCCTTTGGCTGCCACAGAAAACTCAGAAAACGAAGAGAAAACTCAAACGCGAATCGTTCGCGAAGGCACTAGCATCCCGTCGTCCAGTTTTGTGTGGTGTGGACTTCTGTAGAGGCGCAGCACTTGAGGCGCTTCCTGATCTCGATTACCTGATCTTCTTCCGCTGCAAATACTAAGGTATGTTCGAGATTTGACATATATTCAACATAGATTCAATGGCACAAGATCCGTGACTTAGGATTGTTGTTAGGGCTGTTTTAATTCGATTAAAACCTGAACGAAATCCTTCAGTGGTATCAGAGCGGTGTGTTTCTATTGAATCTGTTGAAATTTTGTAAGATCCCCTCGTTCAAGATCGTTTTTGACGAAGAACGCCGTTCTGGTTTCTTCGGTGTCGACCGACACCAATCCGGTGTCGATCGACACCAATTAGGTTTTCTGTGAAAAGGATGTCGATCGACTTGGTGTCGATCGACATCACTCTCCGGTGACGACCGACACTAATGTAGTGTCGATCGACACTAATCAGGTGGTGACGACCGACACTAATGTAGTGTCGATCGACACCATTCGGTGACGATCGACACTACATTAGTGTCGATCGACACCAGTTCAGAACTTGCATTTCTAGCTTGTTTAACTTAAGAATTTTTACAAGTAAAGAACGAGTTAAAAATCTGGAATATATAAGTCATATAAACTAGATTGATGTTCTGTTCCTCAAAGCTAATATTAAGCTTTTAATATCTTCCCAATCTTGTCAACTGTCAAGGCTCGTTTCATTGTGTGATGGGTCTGCCAAAGCAGGGTGTCCGCAATTACATGAGTGAGGCAGGTTGCAATCGTTACTACGGACTTAAAAGATTGGTTTGCTTAACTGGGCTATCAAAATAGTTTTGGGCTCAGAGATATAGGATCGGATTTGATATAAGATATTAATCCGAGACAAGAATTATATATGATATAATTAGCAAAGTGTTGCTTACCTAAATAGCTAAAGTTTGGGCGATGGGCCAAAGCTCACTCAAATTTTTGTGAAATATGGATCTTGGATCATTATATTCAACTTAAGGAAAATTGTTTTGAATATAATGCGAGTTTTCTTAATTGTTAAGATTTCTCATCTCTTGAACATCGAAACTAAACTCTCATTTTGTGTTTTTCAGCTATGGCTAGCTCCCCTCACAGAAACACATTCTCGCTTCGATCCGTCCTTGAGAAGGACAAGCTTAATGGATCGAACTTCCTTGAATGGTATCGGAACTTGAGAATTGTTCTCAAGCAGGAGAAAAAGGAATATGTCCTTGAGAAGGTTCTCCCTGAGAAACCGAAATCCAATGCCGGACACGCTGAAAGGAATGCTTGGGAGAAGCATTCCAATGATGAGGTCGATGTGAGTTGTCTCATGCTGGCTACCATGAACTCGGACTTGCAGAAGCAATACGAGAACGTGGCGTCACCTGTTGAGATGATCACTAGCCTGAAAGGGATGTTTCAGCAAGCACGAACTGAGAGATACCAGACGGTTAAGTCTCTCATTGAGTGCAAGCTACCAAAGGATGGTCCAGTTAGCCCACATGTCATTAAGATGATGGGTTATATTGATAACTTGGCAAAACTGGATTGTCCCCTTAGCCAAGAGTTGGCTACGGACATCATTCTGCAGTCGTTGCCATCGAGCTTTGATCAGTTTATCATGAACTATAACATGAACAACATGACAAAGACTTTGACGGAACTGCACGGCATGCTCAAGACAGCTGAGCCAAACATCAAGAAGGGCACCCCTAATGTACTTATGGTGCAAGGGGGTAAAAAGTTTAAGAAACATGCTAAGGGTAAAGGAAAAGCTAAGGCATTCCCGATTGAGAATCAGGATAAGCCTGAGACTTCTTCCAAACCCAAACGCGGCCCTACTGATGCTGATAAATGCCATTACTGCAATAAGTCTGGGCATTGGAAGAGAAATTGCAAAGAGTATCTGGGAGATCTAAAGAACTCGAAGAAGACGTATGAGACGACTTCTTCAGGTATCTATGTTATAGAAGTAATGTTACTACTTCAGGTTCTAAGTCTTGGGTATTAGATACCGGCTGTGGCGCTCATATTTGTACAAATATGCAGGGTCTAAGCAACAGTAGAACGCTGGAGAGGGACAAGTGGACCTGCGCGTTGGGAATGGAGCAAGAGTTGCTGCATTGGCTGTAGGAACTTATCATTTGTCTTTGCCGTCAGGCTTGGTTTTAGAATTGAATAATTGCTACTATGTACCTGCTATAAGCAGAAACATCATTTCTATTTCTGTTTTGGATTTAAAAGACTTTCATTTTTCGATTAAAACAAGTGTTGTTCTTTTGATCGTAATGAAATGTTTTATGGTAGCGCTCCATTAGAGAATGGACTTTATATTCTTAACCAATCTTTGCCTGTCTATAACATAAGTACTAAACGGTTAAGAACCAATGACTCGAACCCTACGTTTCTCTGGCATTGTCGTTTGGGCCACATCAATGAAAAGGATTCAAAAGCTTCATAATGATGGACTTTTGGACTCATTTGATTTTGAATCATTTGAGAAGTGTGAATCCTGCTTATTGGGCAAAATGACAAAGGCCCCTTTCAACAAATTTAATGAAAGGGCCGGTGACCTATTGGGACTAATACATACCGATGTATGTGGTCCAATGAGTATTAGTGCTAGAGGAAACTTTCAGTACTTCATCACGTTTACTGATGACTTCAGTAGATTTGGTTATGTCTATTTAATGAGACATAAATCGGAATCCTTTGAAAAGTTCAAGGAGTTCCAAAATGAAGTACAGAACCAACTTGGCAAAAGTATCAAAGCTCTTCGATCAGATCGTGGAGGTGAGTACTTAAGCCAAGAGTTCAGTGATCATCTGAGTAACTGTGGAATTGTTTCACAACTCACTCCTCCTGGAACACCTCAGTGGAATGGTGTGTCTGAAAGGAGGAATCGGAATTTATTGATATGGTTCGATCGATGATGAGTCAAGTAGATCTTCCATTATCCTTTTGGGGATATGCTCTAGAAACGTCTGCGTTTACGCTAAACAGAGTTCCATCAAATCAGTCGAGAAGACGCCATATGAGATGTGGACTGGAAAAGTTCCAAGTTTGTCTTTTCTAAAATTTGGGGTTGTGAAGCTTATGTCAAGCGGTTGATATCTGATAAGCTTGAACCCAAATCTGATAAGTGCTACTTCGTTGGTTATCCTAAGGAAACCAAGGCTTACTACTTTTACAACCGTTCTGAGAACAAAGTGTTTGTTGCTAAGAACTGTGTTTTTCTTGAGAGAGAATTTCTTTCCAAGAAGAACAGTGGGAGTAAAGTACAACTCGAAGAAGTTCGAGAATCACAGGAGCCTGCTCAACCTGTCGAGGAAGAGCAGCGACTGTATCTACAAAGAGTTGTAGAGTCCGAACCTGTGATGCCAGAAGTTCGCAGATCCAAAAGGATTCGTCACGAGCCCGAGAGATATGGATTTCTTGTGACTAATTGTCATGATCTCTTGATCATTGACAGTGACGAACCTGCGACTTTCGAAGAAGCAATGATGGGCCCTGACTCCGAAAAGTGGTTTAAAGCCGCTGAACCGAAATCAGTTCCATGTCACAAAACCAAGTATGGACTTTGGGTGATTTACCTGATGGTGTAAAAGCCATGAGTGTAAATGGGTCTTCAAGAAGAAGATCGATGTGGATGGAAACGTTCAGATTTACAAAGCTAGGTTGGTGGCAAAAGGTTTCAAACAAGTTCAAGGTGTTGACTATGATGAAACCTATTCCCCAGTCGCTATGCTTAAATCTATTCGGATTCTCCTAGCAACAGCCGCTCATTATGATTATGAGATTTGGCAAATGGATGTGAAAACAGCTTTCCTTAACGGGATTCTGGAGGAGGATGTGTACATGACACAACCTCCGGGTTTCATTGATCCTATTGCTGCTGGGAAAGTATGCAAGCTTCATAAATCCATTTATGGATTGAAGCAAGCATCTCGGAGTTGGAACCTACGTTTTGATGAAGCAGTTAAAAAGTTTAACTTCATCAGAAACGAAGAGGAACCTTGTTTACAAAAAGACTAGTGGGAGCGCAATTGCATTTCTCGTATTGTATGTAGACGACATACTTCTCATAGGAGATGATATTCCGTTACTTCAGTCAGTAAAGGACTGGCTCGGAAGTTGTTTCTCGATGAAAGACATGGGTGAAGCCACCTATATTCTTGGAAAGGATCTATAGAGATAGATCAAAGAGGCTGATTGGACTGTGCCAGGACACTTATATCGATAAGGTTCTACACAGGTTCAACATGCATGATTCCAAGAAGGCTTGCTTCCGATGTCTCATGGCATTACTCTCAGCAAGAAGCAGAGTCCTTCGACACCTGCTGAGCGAGAGCGCATGAGTAGGATTCCTTTTGCTTCTGCAGTAGGATCTATTATGTATGCCATGCTTTGTACTCGTCCAGATATTGCTTGTGCTTTAAGCATGACGAGTCGATACCAATCAGATCCCGGTGAGAGTCACTGGACTGCCGTCAAGACAATCCTGAAGTATTTGAGAAATACCAAGGATAAGTTCTTAGTGTACGGAGGAAGTGATGAGCTTGAAGTGAGTGGTTATACGGACGCCAGCTTTCAGACAGATAGAGACGATTTCCGATCTCAGTCTGGTTACGTCTTCTGTCTGAATGGAGGTGCAGTTAGTTGGAAGAGTTCCAAGCAGAGCACCGTGGCGGACTCAACGACCGAGGCTGAATACATCGCTGCTTCTGAAGCGGCGAAGGAGGCTGTTTGGATTAGGAAGTTCATTACTGAGCCTAGTGTGATTCCTAGCATTTCTGAGCCTGTGGCATTGTTTTGTGACAACAATGGAGCCATAGCTCAGGCTAAGGAGCCCAGATCACATCAGAAATCCAAACACATTGAGAGGAGATATCATCTGATTCGTGATATCATTGAGAGAGGTGACGTCAAGATCAGCAGAGTTCCGACAGACGAGAACGTTGCTGACCCGTTGACTAAGCCACTCCCACGACCGAAGCATGAGAGTCATGCAGCTGCTATAGGCATTAGATTCCTTAAGCAGTAATCTTGTTTTAGTGGGAGTTATCATATTTATATTTTGATGTTCATGTAAACATACATTTGGTTATGTTTTATTTAATGAAATTGTTTCAGTATTATTTAATGGTGTTATTAAATAATTGTCCAAAAGTAATTTATGGCATTCTTATAGATCATCAAATACGTGATTTGATCATGAGACTCTATAAGTGATAGATGACATAAATTATTTGTGTCCATAGTCGAGGTTATCAAAGTTGGACATTGATAACCGCGCGAGACTAGTATGTGAGGTGACTGATGACTAAGTTTCATGGAGTCATTAATAGGAGTATTAAAGTCAATCACATAGATATGTGTTAGAGAACACATGATCGGACATGACCCGCTAATGAGAACTCTACAAGATTGTTATATGAGTGTCATAAGAGTTTCTCATTACGACTATAGAGTATAGTCCTTTGACCTGAGTTCATCATGTTTTCTTACATATGAATTGGTATGCTTTGACTCTGTCAAACGTCAGCCGTAACTGGTGGCTATATAGGCATTGATTGGCATATTATGAATATATAAGGATCAGGGATGGAACAAGATGGAATTTGTCCCTCCCATATAACGGGAGATAAATATCTCAGGGCCTATCGAAGATTTGATACTGGAAATGCGTGGCCGCGCTCAAACGGATTGAATGTCAATCGTTTGTCTTTTATCAGTATAAATCGGAGTTTGATAAACATGGTTTGGTTGATTAAGGATGACACGAGTTCTTGCCTTATGCCAGATCGAGATATAGAGACAAAGGGATTATGGGAATAGTTGATTCCAGTACAAGTGGGAGATTGAAGGGAATGTCCTGAAATCAGACTTGTATTTATTCTAGTAAAGTCGTGATGTCGAGATAAGACAATCATATGATATTGGACGGTTATAATGTTTTGCTAGAAGCCGCTTATAACTTATGAGTTATGAACTCATTACCATTATCATATGATCCTATAGGGTCACACACCTAAGCAAACTGGATATTATAAATTGGGTTTTGATCATTAGAGTAATGATCATGATTAACGCATATAAGATATACGTCGATATCGTTTTTCTATGAGGGTGTCGATCGACACCAATGGTGGGTGTCGATCGACACCTGTCGGCAACTCCAGCCTATATATATGATATGAGGGCTCGAGTTTGTAAGAGAGAAGAAGCCTTTGGCTGCCACAGAAAACTCAGAAAACGAAGAGAAAACTCAAACGCGAATCGTTCGCGAAGGCACTAGCATCCCGTCGTCCAGTTTGTGTGTGCGTGGACTTCTGTAGAGGCGCAGCACTTGAGGCGCTTCCTGATCTCGATTACCTGATCTTCTTCCACTGCAAATACTAAGGTATGTTCGAGATTTGACATATATTCAACATAGATTCAATTGGCACAAGATCCGTGACTTAGGATTGTTGTAAGGGCTGTTTTAATTCGATTAAAACCTGAACGAAATCCTTCACCAAGGACTTGGACCGCAATGCACCTGAAGAAATATTATCACTAGATAAACTGAATCACTGTAAAAATGAACTACGAATTGGCTTGATCCCCAATTATGGGGTACGTAGGCAGCTTGTCTTTCGGCAAGTTCAGCTACGTTTCCTTTTTAATTTTTTATGGGGGGAATGGGTCCGTACACACATATACTCCCACAAAAATTTCGCCCCTTGGCATACACAAACTTCTGCCCTTGGCATACTTATCACCGTCTGTTGCTGATCACAACAAGACGATTTATCAACCATGGCTCTTTCGAACATCCCAGAGTGGATAAAAGTAGTGCGCTATAAAAATTTACGGATAATATCTGAGAGGCGTAACCTGATCGGGAATGCGGGAAGCGTCAGGACGATATTATGGGGCGTCAACCGCGAAATAAGCTCGCTAAACCCAGTAAACACCATACACGAACACTGGTCATAACACATCTCGTAAACGAAATACCAAACCGGCCCTGGTATGAGATCATAAACTCGTTCGCTAAATGATACGGGCACAAGGGCTAGGATAGGTTGATGGATCCGAGCTCTTGGTTGTGTAACTCTCCCAACTCGAACAAGGAATGGGTGCGATGTGGATTGATGATGGAACTTGACCAGTTGGTTGTGTAACTCTCTCTGGCTAAGTCGTTGGATGAAATTGACAAGAGAACAAGATGGAATCGATGTCACCACAAAGCTTTATGGACTAAGCTTTGATAAGACAAGAACAAGAGATGGCTTCACACGATCTCTCTATGCAAGAACAAGAGCTTGCAGTTGCTTCAATGAAGAAGAAAGTTCGGTTGTTTATTGATCTAGGTTAAAAAATACACGGCTGCTTAGAGGGGACTTTATAAGAGTCCAATGCAGCTTTGCCCTTCTAGGGGTCTTGAAGCAAAACGACAATACATTGACTCTACTAGGACTTTCTATAAATGGCAACAACAGACTCGGCCATGACCAAAACGAAAGACTAAGAAATTGAAATAAACCTATGCTAATAACCGAACCTGAAATAAACCAAAGGCAAGAAACTAGTTAGACAAATAATTGAATTGAACCGCTCACCTTGGTTTGGTCCTTAAGTTGGCGTGATGGTGAACAAGGAAAGTTCCTTGTTGGTTTGGAGAAGAGCTAGTCCATTGGCTGGTCCAACTTGAATCGTATAAGCTTCTTCTTCATGATCTTGGACCGTAGTCTTGAAGTTGTTATCTTCTTTGTCTTGAATGATTAGTAGTGCCTCAATTGCTTGATTGAATTCTTCTCTTAGCACTCATGTTCCTGATCTGGTCCTTGGTCCTTGCCTTACGGTTGGTATAAGTGGTATTGGTCTTTCGATGGCCTCATCATTCCCTCCTCCTTGTGAAGGTTCTGACCTCAGAACAGTTTCATCTGCATCATAAGGAACTAGATCAGCAACATTAAAAGTTGTAGACACATTGTACTCACCTGGCAGCTCCAGCTTGTAGGCATTGTCATTGATCTTTTCTGAAACTCGGAATGGTCCGTCTCCTCTTGGTGCAAGCTTGGATTTTCTTTGTGTGGGAAAACGCTCATGTCTCATGTGTAGCCACACCCAGTCTCCAGGTTCAAATGTAAGCTCCTTACGCCCTTTGTTAGCCTTGGATACACCTCGGTCTTCTTCTCCAAGCTCTCTTTCACTTGTTGGTGAAGCTTCTTTACAAAGTTGGCTTTGGTCTCTGCATCTGGACTTGAGCAGATAGCTTACGGCAAGGTGATAAGATCTAAAGGAGTAATAGGATTGAATCAATACACAACTTCAAAAGGAGAATGGTCAGTAGCAGAGTGTTTGGCATGATTATATGCGAATTCAATGAAAGGCAAACAACTCAACCAATTTTTAAGATTCTTACCAACCGTAGCTCTCAGCAAGGTGGAGAGTGTTCGGTTTACTACCTCGGTTTGCCCATCTGTTTGAGGATAGCAAGTTGTAAAGAATAAGAGCTTGGTGCCAAGCTTCTTCCACAATGTCTTCCAGAAATGGCTTAGAAACTTAGTGTCACGATCAGAAACTATCGTTCTTGGCACTCCATGTAAGCGCACAACCTCCTTGAAGAATAGATCAGCCGTTTGTGTTGCATCATTGGTCTTGGCACATGGTATGAAGTGTGCCATCTTGGAGAACCTGTCTACCACTACAAAAATGGAATCTTTGTGGTGTATCTTAGGCAAGTCTAGAACAAAGTCCATAGAAATGTCCACCCACGGTGCATTAGGAATTGGTAAAGGCATGTATAAACCGTTAGGATGTAACCTGGACTTGGCTTTCAGACATGTAATGCATTTGACACATAGCTTCTCCACATCTCGTCTCATGTGCGGGCAGTAGAAGTGTTCCATCAACACGCTCAAGGTTTTTTCTCTCCCAAAATGTCCCATTAAACCTCCACCGTGAGCTTCTCTTGCGATTAGTTCCCTCATGGAGCCTTGTGGAATGCACAAACGCTTCTCCTTGAATAGAAACCCATCTTGTTCACTACAAGAAATGTGAGTATTAATAGCATCGGAAGATAGCGTTAATTACAGTTCTGCTATTGTATACGGAAACAAATTTTTTTCATAGCGTTTGTTCTTATAAAACGCTATAATTATTATCGCGGGAAAATAAAAACTATTAGCCGCGTAAATTTGCTAAGCGCGCGCACCTTACCATTGCAAATCAAAAAATAAACGCTATCTTGAGTCTAAAATAACTCCAAATAATCTAAGTGATTAACCTCTTTTTTCTCAGAAAATCCCTAACTCTCGCTCTCTCTTCCTCTCTCTCTCTTCCTTTCGCAAGTCGTTCCCATAGAATCGAATCCATTTCTTCATTGTTTCTCAGAAAATCCCTAAATCTCTCTCTGTCTTCCTTTCTCTCTTTGTCTTCCTATAGCGAGTTGTTCCCATCGAATTGAATCCATTTCTTCCTTTCTCTCTTTCTCTCTTTCTCTCTTTGCCTCTCTCTCTCTCTCTCTCTCTCTCTCTTTCATTCTCTTGTTCTCCCTCTCACTGTCTTTCTCTTCTTTGTATGCTGTTTATTGGTTCCATAGTTTTTCTTTGCTTAGATTCATAATCGAGGGTCTGGGTCGGTGTTCTGGGGATAGAGTATTTATGCTTTCGCTGATTTCTGCTAATTTTATATGCATCTGTCTCGTTATCAATAAACGTCTAAGCCTTTAGCTTCAATTGTTATCATCAAATTGGTAAATTAGCTTTGATTGTATCTTAATTCACGATGAATTTCCTGATTTTGGTTCCGTGATTTGATTCTCCGACAAAATATCATGTTTTTCGAAAGAGTTTGGCTGAATCTCTGTCTAAGTAGTGGTTTAGGTCTCGATATAAGTAGAGGATTTGGTGCAAACTGCGACTCCTCAGCATTCGTTTTACTGTCCATTCCTACTTGTCTAGCAATGACCACACCAAGTATCCTCTTACATCACACTCATTGCTTTCAGGTTTGAAGTTTGTTTCACTGGTATTGTAAGTTACCTAATGGCAGCTAATAAGTTAGATAGGTAATCTCTGTGGAAGCTAATCCTCTTCTTATCTTGTAATGCTTTCTCCATGCCTATGAATGCTAAACATCCAATTTTTCTCATCCATGTCAGAATCGAAAGTTGCTTGAGCTGGCTTTTTTCTTTCACATGTTTAATTTCTCAAAGACTGTTTCCTAAATTAGAATATGTGGATTTTGCTACAATGTGGATGATCTGTTTCGGTTGCTTTTTATCATCAACTACGCAAGCTTGATGAGTTTGTATTTGATGTCGATAGTACTGTTTTGCAAGGCAAGTGAGAACTGTTAGACTAAACCCTCCACCTCCTGTGCCTAAATCCTCGGAACCACCACCATGGCTAGACATGATAACTGAAATTTTGAATTTCGATATAAGCAATTTTCTTGAAATGAATCTTGTTCTGGCAGAGCATAGTCCTCCAATCGAGGAGGTGATATATGCTGGTGTTGTGCCTAGGCTTGTGGATTTTCTCATCAGGGAGCATTGACGAACATTGATCTGGGACTTTAGAGCATACAAAGGTGGTCATTGAACCGGGTGCTGTTCCAATTTTTGTCAAACTTCTGGCTTCGCAGAGTGATGATGTCCATGAGCAGGTAAAAATATGTGTTCGAGGTTTTTTTCTGTTCAACATTTTTTCTTTCTTATATAACGATCTAAACTTTACTTGTTCATGTGTTAGGCTGTTTGGGCATTACGGAATGTTGCTGGTGATTCTCCACGGTTCAGGGATCTTGTCCTAAGTCAAGGAGCTTTGTTATCATGTCTAGCCGCGGTGGTGAATGTGAATGTATATTTGGAACACTGATCTAATGGTGAAAGATTGTGTTGCTTACAATAGCTAAACTTAGAGAGATGATTTGCAAGAATGTGGGACACCGTTAGGTTCCAAGTATTGTGTTTGCAAGAGGACCAGCCGTAGCTGTGCTCATTCTCTTGGAGCCAGATGGTGAGACTTATGCTCTTTTCACTGAGCCGGTATTATTTATTTGTTCATTAATGGTGAATCTATTTATGTATTTATTTTTAATGGATTGGTGTAGATTGATAAGGTATCTTGTAAATATGATCTTGAAATTGCTTTGGTTATATGAGAATATGTTCCTAGTTCGTTGTCAAGATGGATGAATGTCAAATGTGAAAGAGTAATGTGCTTCTTATTGATGATTATCTGGGAATTCTTTTCCTTTCAGGGCAAACATGATGAAATTGAGACTAAATTCCGCAAGGAGAGAGCTGCTCTTGAAGCCATCAAAAGTTATATCAACCTTTGTGTACTTGGGTAATTGGTTTTATGCAGGCTTGGACCAAGGTTGTGTGCTAATGGGAGAGACTAAGGGAATTTACAGCACTGATGCTACTCTAATTGGTGAAGAACGTCAAGTTGTCATATGAAGTTAGTCCTCAAAAGAGTCTAAAAAGAGTACGGCATCTTCAGAGCTCTGAAGAGATTACCAAAGTTGACAATGGTGAAAGTATATAGAAGCAGAAGAAGAAGGCTTCATATGATGTCACAGTAGATAACATGAAAGATATATTAGCTGGCATTGATTGGCCACAAACTTGAGATTTGCCTTTTTTGTAGAACATAATGGAAACAATAGTGTGTAATTATGTGCAACTTCAAATACTTTTAACATGAAATGGAAAAAAATAATAGTCAAGTTTTGATATATATCATTGTTGAAAAATTACGTAGTCAAATTTTTGTTTCATAAGAAAAACATAAAATAAAATAGAAAATCAAACTATTACAAAACACAAATTAAAAAGGAAAATTTAGTGAACTTTTAGTTTAGAGTTTAGGGCATAGATAAGGTTTATGACTTAGGTTATAGTAGAATATATTTTCTTATGAACTAATAAATATTTAATCTAGGGAAAATTTATATTTGTAAGTTTTTTATAATGAAAAAAAAATCATGATCTTTGATGTAGAGGTTAGAGGGCATAAGATTTGGGGTTTAGGGTATAGGGTTTAAGATATTTTCTTCCAATTCCATTAACAACCAATTATTGTTTTAATTATAAATTATTAAACTCCATATCTCAAATCTTAAAAGCTTAATAATTTTGAACTAAAATTCAATTAATTGTATTTGGTTTGGGGTTTGGAGTTTTTAGTATAAAAGTATAAGGTTTGAGTTAGAATATAGGGTATAGAGTTTGAGGTTTAGGGTTTAAGAAAATATGATTTGAAAAATATAATTTTTAGTTGGTAGCAATACAAGTATAACAAAGTTTTGATTTTTGAATATAATTCTCAAAAATATTAGTAATAATCATTTTTCTAAAACCTAAATTTTAAACCCTAAACTTCTAAGAACAACACTTATTATAAATTTTCTTGTGACAAAAAAACACTATTTTTTCATTGGCTAATGGATAGAGGTGAGGATCACCATTTGTTTGATATCAGCCGTTGATTAGGTTTAATCCGACGGACATAATGTTTTCAACCTTTATTTTTTTTTTCTCTTCTCTTTCCTCTATCTCCTCTTCGTGTCTTTGTCTCTTCAGATCTCAGAGACCCAGCTCTCTCCCCAATCTCCCTCTCGCCGCTTCTCTTCTCTTCTTAACATAATCTCCGCGCACTAGCAAAAACATCAGATTGATTCTCTCGATTCCGTAAACATGGTATAATTCTCTTCCCTCTTTTCTGTTTTTGCTGCTCTTACGAATAGATTGCGTTTCTATGGTCTAGGGTTTTCACTCTCAGATCTGTCGATGTCTTCGTTGTTTCTCTGTTCTTCTTTTATTCTTATGAGACTTATTTGGCTTTGGCAGGGAGATGGTCTTCTTCATGGCGAATAAACAACTTATGCCTTCTTGGTTTCGCTTTTAGTTTTGGTTCGTCTTCTTACCTCGGTTTCGCTTCTTCTTCCTTTGAGATCTGACGATTCAATTACTCCCACTCTCCCAGCAACGACTCTTACCGAACGACGCTGGGACGAATCAAGGTAATTTGGTTACTCTAATTCATATAATAGATTCGGTGATTTCTTCAATTATTTAAAGTATAAGGAGATTGCATTGCTTAAGGTCTGGTCAAGATCCATTCATAAGGGTGATGCTGATTTGATTTTCGTGATTGTGATATTTGCAAGTTACTTCTCTTATTTCTAACCCGAGGAATTTTTTTTTTAATTATCTTAAGCCAGCTAAATTTCAGACCGAAGAGTTTGACCTTTGGTTATTGTAATCATGGAAATTGGATTGTGATATCTAACAATAAACGTTTTCTCTTTTCTCAGAATGAATTAGCATAAAGACTATTTCATTGGATGGATCTAAGAAGTCTGGGTTTTCTCTGTCGATGAGGTTGCAAGAAGATAGAAGACAATAAAGAAGAAGATAGATGACTATGTGATTTAGCTTTTGTTGTGAACTGAATGTTCTGTGTATATTATTATGAGGACCAATGGTCTCTTTATATAGTGGTTACACCAGGTAGAGAAAAGGTAATTATCCTTTTACTACTCATACAAAGAAAAGGAAATATTCCATAAACCTATTCCTTGTCTATAAAGGAAAACATCTAATTATACTAAGGACCGGTTATGTTAATAACCTTTATATGGATCGGTCTATATTGAGTCCATTAACCAAACGGTTCATAACACTCCCCCTTGGACGAAATGACCGAATCCCGATGCAACCAAGGATCTTTGTAATACGTTTGGAGATGCTGCCTCGTTAAAACCTCACTAAAGAAAAACCCAGTGGGACAAAACCTTAGTGAGGAAAGAGTACAGCACGTATTACTCCCCCTGATTTAGACATCACTAAAGTCCCTTAGTCGGCGCATGCCGATCTGATACACCAGCTTCTTGAGCGTGGAAGTTGGGAGCGACTTTGTGAACAAGTCAGCTGAGTTGTCGCTTGAACGGACTTGAAGCACTTGTATTTCTCCAGCCTTATGGAGATCGTGAGTGAAAAAGAATTTTGGCAGAATGTGCTTCGTCCGGTCTCCCTTGATGTATCCATCCTTCAGTTGAGCTATGCACGCAGCATTGTCCTCATGAAGTACGGTCGGTTCGTCCTTTCCATCTGTCATCCCACAATCTCGTCTTATGTGCTGAGTCATCGATCTCAACCAAACACATTCACGGCTGGCTTCATGAATCGCCAAAATCTCTGCGTGATTTGATGATGTGACCGTGAGTGTCTGCTTCATGGATCGCCATGAAATTGCGGTTCCTCCGTGAGTGAACACATATCCTGTCTGAGATCGTCCATTGTGTGGATCCGATAGATAACCTGCATCAGCAAAACCAACTAAACCTTTGTCGTTATGGTTAGTGTAAACTAAACCCATATCTTTCGTTCCTTGAACGTAACGAAGTAAATGTTTAATCCCGTTCCAGTGCCTCTGGGTCGGACAAGAACTAAATCTTGATAGGAGGTTCACGGCAAAACAAATGTCTGGTCTAGTATGATTAGCCAAATATAATAACGCTCCTATTGCACTGAGATATGGCACTTCGGGACCAAGGACTTTTTCATCCTTTCTTTTCGGACCGAATGGATCACTGTCCAATCCAAGACTTCTCACAACCATTGGGCTACTCAATGGGTGGGCCTGGTCCATATTAAATCTCTTGAGTACCTTTTCTGTATATGCCATTTGATGCACAAGGATTCCATTATTTACGTACTCAAGCTGTATTCCCAAACAGAACTTAGTTTTTCCTAAGTCTTTCATTTCAAATTCAGCCTTTAAATATTCAACTGTTTGGGTGATTTCTCCAGAGGTGCCGAGGATGTTCAAATCATCCACGTAAACTGCTATAATCACAAATCCACCGTTTGCAAACTTCTTTATAAAGATACACGGACTGATGGGATCATTCTTATAACCAGATTTCATTAGGTAATCGCTTAAACGATTGTACCACATGCGCCCACTTTGTTTCAGTCCGTATAGGGATTTGGTTAGTCTAATGCAGTGTTCTTCTCGAGAACTTTTCTTATCTTTGAGCTCAATACCCTCTGGTAATCGCATATAAATCTCATTCTCTAGTAGACCATATAAATAGGCGGTTACTACATCCATTAACCGTAAATCCAATTTTTCTTTTATGGCCAGACTTATCAGGAATCGGAATGTCGTTGCATCCACCACAGGGGAGTATGTCTCCTCATAATCGATTCCTGGTCTCTGTGAGAATCCTTGTGCCAAAAGCCGTGCTTTGTGTCGAACAATCTCTCGTTGTTCGTTTCTCTTCCTCACAAAGACCCATTTATGTCCAACTGGGATTATATCTCGAGTGTGTCGAATTATGGGACCAAAAACCTCTCTTCTTTAAAGAGTTAACTCCACGTTTATGGCTTCTTTCCATTTAGCCCAATCAGATCGTTGAGTGCACTCTCTTATTGACGTGGGTTCTAGATCCTCATTCATAATTTCAAGTGCTACGTTGCATGCAAATATATCATCGACGTCGATATCTTTTCTGTTCCATTGGATTCCGGACATAACAAAATTTATTGAGATCTCATTGTTATCGGGAAATTCAGGACCATGAGGCTCGGCGTCCCGAGCATCATTTGGCGGCTCCTTAGGCTCATAAGTGTCCGGTCCATTAGTTATCTCCTCGGCCTGAATATCAGCACCTTTTCTTAATTTCCGAGGAGTCTTATCTTTGGAACCAATTGGTCTTCCACGCTTTACTCGCGGTTTAGACTCTGTAGCCACTTGCGGTTCACTTTGGACATCAATGCGTATTGGTGCGTTCACGGCTGGAACATACGACTTAGTAACTCTCTGCGGGTCAGCAAAGGAATCTGGCAATTGTATAGCTAGCTTTTGCATATGTAAAATCTTTTGAACTTCCAAGTCACTTTCTTGGGTTCGAGGATCTTGCCAATTTATGGATGTTTGATTCCATGAGAGTTCTTTTGTCAGCCGGTTTTCTCTACCTATAGTTGGATAAACGGACTCATCGAAATGACAATCCGCGTATCTGGCCTTAAATAAATCACCGGTAGTTGGCTCAAGATACTTTATGATCGTGGGTGAATCATATCCAACGTATATCCCCATCCTCCTTTGAGGTCCCATCTTAGTTCTCTGTGGTGGAGCAATAGGCACATAGACTGAACACAAATGTCTTAAGATGGGATATGTTTGGCTCTTGACCCGTTAGTAATTGCATTGGGGAAAACCTGTGGTCACTAGATGGCCTGATACGGATTAGGTCTGCAGCGTGTAAGACAGCGTGTCCCCAGGCTGAAACTGGAAGCTTTGACCTCATGAGTAATGGTCTAGCAATCAGCTGGATTCGTTTGATGAGAGACTCGGCTAAGCCGTTCTGTGTATGTATGTGCCACGGAGTGCTCAACACTTACCCCCCATGGACATACAGTAGTCATCAACGCTCTGGACGTAAACTCTCCCGCGTTGTCCATACGGATGGACTTTAAGGAAAGTCTGGAAAGGGCGCTCTTAGGCGGATTATCTGGGCAAGGAGTCTTGCAAATGCCATTCCGTGATGACAATAAGCATACATGTGACCATCGTGTAGATGCGTCAATGAGGACCATAAAATATCGGAATGTCCCACAAGGTGGGTGGATTGGTCCGCATATGTCTCCTTGAATCCTTTCCAGAAAGTTTATCGTTTCCTTAGTCACCTTTACTGGTGATGGTCTTACAATCAGTTTTCCTGCGAACACGAGGCACAAGTGAGACTCATAGGGATCACTTCCTTTCTTTCAAGGGTGGCCATTCGTGTTGAGGATCAATTTCCGCATCATTCCCGACCCGGGATGTCCCAGACGGTCGTGCCATAGAGTGAACATATCCGTAAGGGCTTTGTTTACGGTGGCATTGGCCTCTATCATACTGAACTTAGTACAGTACACGCCCGTAGCTATAGCAGGTATGGTCTCGTGGACCTTCTTATGGCCGTTGGCGATTTTTGTTATTTGGAGAATTCTTTCTTCCCTTCGCCCATTGTTTCCACATGATAACCATTCAAACGAATGTCTTAAAGCTCAATAAGTTACGATTTGAGTCTGGGGAAAACAATGCATCTGGAATTTCGAGATGTGTGCCTTTAGGCATTAGAACGGCGGCCTGGCCGTGGCCTTTTATAAGACTGGCCTGTCCTGCTATAGTCTCTACGATTGCCTTTCTTAGTTTAAGGTCTATGAAGTATCTTTCATCTTTCAAGATCGTATGACTTGACCCATATCCACAAGGAATACGTCCATACTTCATAAAACAAGAATCATGTCTTAAAGCTTAAATATTTTATTAAATCATAGATAGAAATCCAAAGACATGAATCCAAAGCAAATCAAAACAAGAAAGCAACATGAAAGTATAAAATCAGAAACTAAATTATTTTCTAGTCAACGTATGAACTGCCCTCACAGTCTGAGCATTCTTCCTCATTGCGCGTTTGAGGTTCTGTCATCTCTTTACGCCTCTTTATGAAGTCATCGCTTACTGATAATTTCTTTTGTCCTTTGTGGACCAAGGAGGTAATATAGTAGATCGTTATAGTTGGTGAAAGTTTCGGCCTTTCGTGATAACACTATCTGTCTCGGATGGAATGTAGATATAGTCTTATTTAAAAGATCACTGTGTGTTATCACTTCGCCACATAGCATAAAGCCATGTACGATTCTCAGTAGAGTACAATTGTACATCCACGGATTCATAGTCCTGGAAGCTGAGTCTACTCCATCCATCCATGGAGGTCAGCCATAATTTCATTGAGAATCTTTCACCAAGCTTTGTCCAGAGGTCAACTGGATCTTTAGTATCTTCATACTGATCTCTTAGATCCTCAGTGAGATGACGGCGCATAATGTTTATGGCTCTTTGCTTTTGGCTTTCAAGTTCATTATTATCTTTGTAGATGCATCTTCCGAGTCCTCTGTCTTGTAGAGCAAGTCTCGTGCTCAATGACCATTCCATAAATTCGTCTCCTGAGAGATCTAGGACCGGGTATTCAAAGTTGTTAACTTTGGCCATTCTTTCATATGCATCAAAGTTGACGTCAGCCATCTGAAAAACGTTTTAACGATTTTCAGTTAGGGGCTTTTAATAAATCCGGACCTTAGTGGTAATGGCCGGTTTATATATATATGCATATAGCATGTCCGATTTTAATACTTCATGGTTTCAATCAATTATGCAAATCAATAATTAAATCATGCAACCGATTTTCTATTATGCTATTAGCAATATTAATCAATTTCCCTTTTTGCAAAATTAATCATAAGACAATTCATTAAAGGGATAAACCAAAAAAGGAAATTAAACAAAAGGGGAAAATGATATACTTAACACTTTCCTTTTTACTAAAAGGAAGGGATTAAGGTTTTCCTATTTGGATTAGGATTAGGTTTATGATCGATTTCAACCTAGCTTTTTCTCTAGGGTTTCACGATTTCAACTATGGCCAAAACAAGCATGCACAAATCGATTCTAACAACCTAACTCATACAATCCGATTTCAATCAATGATACATGCGATTTCTATGCTAGTCCAAATTCGATTTAAGTGATTGATGCAAGTAAGTTCTCATGCGATTTTAAACAGGTAAATAAGCAAGCTAATGAACTAATTTAAACATGCAATCAAGATCACAAATCGATTCAGCAAACAAGCAAGGCAATATTCAAACAATCCGATTTTAGAGTTTCATAAGCTTAAGTCCGATTTAAGGTGGGTTTGAATATAAGATCAAACAAGTTTATCAAACAACCGATTTTAAACTCATGATATAGCTTAGGTCAATGTTCGGTTTCAAGGTTTTAATAAGATCAAGCAAGTTCATGGGAGCAACCGATTTTAGGGTTCAAGTTCATTAATGTTCAATTCGGTTTTGCTTTGTTCTTAGTTTAGGGTTTTACCTTTTTCTTTCTTTTAGATTTGAATTGGAATGAACCGGGAGCTAATGACCTCGGAAAACACAAGCTGAAATCGGATCTCCTTGGTTTATTTGGTGGGTCGTCGTGCACTCTATGCGTGCGTGAGAGCGCGTCCGATGTCGGATCGACAATCGGTTTTCACCGGTAGATTCGTCTCGTCGAGGGCTTCGATTTGATATCTAGATCGCCTTCTGGTTCCTCACGGTTTGAAAGATATGACTCTTTAAAGTTTCGGCGGCTACTCAAGGTCTCTAGGGTTTTAGGGTTTAGGAGCTTTCGTGCTGATAACGTGTTGTGAACTGAATGTTCTGTGTATATTATTATGAGGACCAATGGTCTCTTTATATAGTGGTTACACCAGGTAGAGAAAAGGTAATTATCCTTTTACTACCCATACAAAGAAAAGGAAATATTCCATAAACCTATTCCTTGTCTATAAAGGAAAACATCTAATTATACTAAGGACCGGTTATGTTAATAACCTCTATATGGATCGGTCTATATTGAGTCCATTAACCAAACGGTTCATAACAGCTTTGTATTTTTATTTTATTTTATTTTGTAATACAGATTTGTTTAATTATCAATGATTAATGGTGTTTATATTATTAATTAATTCTTTAAATTATTATCATTAAAAATAATATTACAAAAGTAAATTACAATTTAATAAAAATTAATTATTTAAATATATTTTCGGGTTATTATAAAATAATTTCCTAACACAAAAAATTGATATAAAAGAAACTAGTACACATACAACCCAATCATAACAATTATTACACGTTATTATAAATATTAATAATAGCAATCTCATAAACGCTATCGTATTTTAATTAACTATAACCTCCGAAAATCTGCTATCTAAAGTGCCGGACCTATGATGACGGGCGCTGTCAGAGCGTGTAAGGAAACGCTATGATATATGAATCATAGCGTTTATCGGCCGCTATTAATACTCACATTTCTTGTAGTGGTTGGTAGAAAACTCCAAATGCGGCTTTAGTGGTGTCTTTATAAAGCTCTTGGAAGTCTGGATCAGCCTCATACGCCTCATTGATATGTTCAAACCCCATGATCTTAGCTTCCATGGTTGAGATGAGAGCGTATCGTCTTGAAAGAGCATCGGCCACGACATTCTCCTTTCCCTTTTTGTACTTGATAACGTATGGGAAGGTCTCCACAAACTCCAGCCACCTAACATGCCTCTTCTTAAGTGTAGTCTGGCCTCTTAAGTGTTTGAGTGTCTCGTGGTCAGTGTGGATTACAAACTCCTTGGACAACAAGTAATGTTGCCATGTCTCCAACGATCTCACCAATGCGTAAAGCTCCTTATCATAGGTTGGGTAGTTGAGGGTTGCTCCAGTTAGCTTCTCACTGAAGTAAGCTACGGGTTTGCCTCCTTGTGTTAAAACTGCTCCTATACCGGTACCTGATGCATCACATTCAATCTCAAAGGGTTTGTCAAAGTTAGGAAGTACTAAAACCGGTGCTTGAGTCAAGCTCTCCTTGAGCTTCTTGAATGCGTCTTCTTGAGCTGGTCCCCATGTGAAGGCAGTATCCTTCTTGATAACAGATGTCAAAGGCGCGGCTATGGTGCTGAAATCCTTGACGAAACGCCTATAAAAACTAGCCAATCCATGAAAACTCCTGACATGTCCGATTGTAGAAGGCGTTGGCCACTCTTGAATGGCTTTAATCTTCTCTTCATCCACCTTAAGTCCCTGTGAACTCACAACAAACCCTAAAAATACCAATTGATCAGTGCAGAAAATGCATTTCTTAAGATTTGCAAATAACCCTTCTCGCCTAAGTGTTTCCAATACTTGTTCTAGATGGCTAACATGATCAGTCAAGCAATGGCTATAGATGAGGATGTCATCGAAATAAACCACTACAAATTTACAAATATAAGCCCTTAGAACCTGGTTCATGAGTCGCATGAAGGTGCTGGGTGCGTTGGTAAGACCAAATGGCATTACAAGCCATTCGTATAGACCTTGCTTGGTCTTGAAAGCAGTCTTCCACTCATCCCCTTCCTTCATTCTGACTTGGTGGTATCCGCTTTTCAAGTCTATTTTGGAGAAGATTGTAGCTCCACTCAACTCATCTAGCATGTCATCCAGCCTTGGAATCGGATGCCTATACTTGATGGTGATGTTGTTAATGGCTCGGCAGTCCACGCACATCCGCCAAGTACCATCCTTCTTTGGTACTAGTAAAACAGGCACGGCACAAGGGCTGAGACTCTCCCTGATGTATCCTTTGTACATGAGCTCCTGAACTTGAGCTTCCAATTCTTTAGCCTCCTCCGGGTTTACTCTATAAGCTGGTCGGTTAGGTATTGGTGCTCCAGGTACAAAATCAATCTGATGCTCAGTCCCTCTAATAGGTGGAAGTCCTGGTGGCATCTCTTCAGGAAAGACGTCTTTATACTTCTCCAATAGCTGGTTCATCTCGTTTGGCAGCTCCGAAATCTTTTCTTCACCTGAAAAATAGCTTTCTCTAAAGATCATGAGTAATACCTGTTGTTTGTGTTCAATAGATTTAAGAATACTACTAGGAGAAACAAACAAACTGGTTTTACTTAGCTTAAAACCCTGGTCCATGGCTTGTTGCATCTCGTGTATTTCAGCTGGTGTAAGAGGCGCCAAGTTGTGCTTCTTCCCATTGTGCGTGAAAGAATAGTATTTGGTGCGACCATTGTGTAAGGTCTCTTTGTCGAATTGGCATGGCCTCCCAAGTAGAAGATGCCCAGCTTGCATTGGCACCACATCACACTTGACTTGATCACTATACTTCCCAATGCTGAATGATAAAACTACTTGTTCCGCAATCCTCACCTCCGTGGAGTCATTGAGCCATCTTAGACGATATGGCTTTGGATGCTTGGTCTTCTCAAGACCTAACTTATCCACAAGGTACTTGCTAGCTACGTTAGTGCAAGAGCCTCCATCAATAATGAGACTACATACCTTGTTACTTACGCTACATCTTGTATGAAAGATGTTTTCCCTTTGAATGGTTTCAGGATCATACAAGGCACTGAGAGCTCTCCGGATCACTAAGACCTCACCAACTTCAGGATAGTCGGTTATCTCTTCTTCCGAACCGGCTGACTCTACATCAGCTTCATCCGCGGATTCATACTCTCCATTGTCTCTCAAGAACATCACTCTTTGATTTGGACACTCCCTTGTGTAATGCCCCTTTCCCTGACATTTGAAACAAGTAATGTCTCTAGATCTCTGGTTAGGAGTCTTACCTTGCTCGGGTGGAGCTGGTTTAGATGGTCCAGCAGTTGATTTCTTGAAACGGTTCTCCACTTCAGGAGCCTTTCCTTTGTCTTGCGGTTTGGTGTAGGATGGGTTCCATGTGGACTTGTTTCGTGAGGAGTTAGCCTTCTTCTTGGCTTGTTGTTCGGCCTGAATAGCAAAGTGTAGCAAGTCTTCCATGTTCTCATAGTTCTGCCACTCTACTTTCCTAGCTATCTTGTCATTGAAACCATCTACGAATTGTGCCATCAAAGTCTCCTCCGAGTCTTGAAGCTCCAATCGGTTCTTGATGGTTTCAAACTCCTCATAGTACTCCTCAACAGTCTTAGATCCCTGTGCAAGTTTTCTAAAATGCTTTTGTAAGTCTCTCAAATAATATGTGGGAATGTACCTCTTTCGGAGATGATATGTCATGTCTTCCCAAGTCGTGATTGCTCCTCTTCTTTGTCTCCTACGTTCAGAGACTTCTCTATCCCACCAAGTGAGAGCATTGTCCGTGAACTGAGCTGCAGCTAAGGTAACCTTCTTGGTCTCCGAGTATTGGTAGTAGTCAAAGATGTGCTCCATCCTTCTCTCCCAATCCATGTATGCCTCGGGGTTAACCTTTCCAGCAAAGGTAGGTGGAGTAACCTTGATGTCTCTACCTCCACGTCTATCCTCATCTCTGCCTCGGTCTCGGTCTCGGCTCCTGTCTCTTCCTCGGTTCCCTTCTTGCCCGCGTGGGTCTTGTCTCCGTGCGTTCCCATTAGGTGGATCATCCTCAAGGTGTGGCATGTCCTCATCAGTTGAGTCTTCCCTCTCTTGTCTCAAGTTGCGCCTAGGGTTTTGAACAACTCGTCGGTGGAAAGGCACTTGTTGTTGCCTTTGCTCTATCTGAGTTAATCGGTCGGTTATGCCTCTCATGGCATCAAGGAGCTGGTTCATCTGCAGCTGCGTGTTGTTGGCTTCCTCTCCCATGTTTGCTGCACACACGAACACTAAAGGATCAAGTGCAAACGGGTTCTCACAAAAATTTCAAGTAAAGAAAACAAAAAAGGAAAACTACTCGAATGTAAGAATGGAAAATGCAAGCAGTAAATGAACAACTTGTGCAACACGGAATTACTAAAGGCAATATGGTTTTGGTTTACTTTTTTATTTTTATAACTGAATGCAACTAAGGAAAGTTGATGGTACACCCTAAACCTAGTCGAATGCAAGCAAAGAGCAGGCGGCTATGGATGAGCAACTTTGAGATGAACAACTTCGAACAAGAACTAATGAAACAATACACGATTCTTTTTATGGTTTTTTTTTTGAATGATGCAAATGACAGAAACAATAACTAAGAACTAGGAATGATTCTTTTTTTTAAAAAAAAAATGCAAGCAATGAATGAGAACAAAAGCAAAAGGAACAAAAGAACAAAGAGATCCGATCAACCTGATGTGAATCCAAAGGCAGGAACCTTTGGCTTTGATACCAGATGATACGGGCACAAGGGCTAGGATAGGTTGATGGATCCGAGCTGTTGGTTGTGTAACTCTCCCATCTCGAACAAGGAATGGGTGCGATGTGAATTAATGATGGAACTTGACCAGTTGGTTGTGTAACTCTCTCTGGCTAAGTCGTTGGATGAAATGGACAAGAGAACAAGATGGAATCGATGTCACCACAAAGCTTTATGGACTAAGCTTTGATAAGACAAGAACAAGAGATGGCTTCACACGATCTCTCTTTGCAAGAACAAGAGCTTGCGGTTGCTTCAATGAAGAAGAAAGTTCGGTTGTTTATTGATCTAGGTTAAAAAATACACGGCTGCTTAGAGGGGACTTTATAAGAGTCCAATGCAGCTTTGCCCTTCTAGGGGTCTTGAAGCAAAACGACATTACATTGACTCTACTAGGACTTTCTATAAATGGCAACAACAGACTCGGCCATGACCAAAACGAAAGACTAAGAAATTGAAATAAACCTATGTTAATAACCGAACCTTTAATAAACCAAAGATAAGAAACTAGTTAGACAAATAATTGAATTGAACCGCTCACCTTGGTTTGGTCCTTAAGTTGGCGTGATGGTGAACAAGGAAAGTTCCTTGTTGGTTTGGAGAAGAGCTAGTCCATTGGCTGGTCCAACTTGAATCGTATAAGCTTCTTCTTCATGATCTTGGACCATAGTCTTGAAGTTGTTATCTTCTTTGTCTTGAATGCTTAGTAGTGCCTCAATTGCTTGATTGAATTCTTCTCTTAGCACTCGTGTTCCTGATCTGGTCCTTGGTCCTTGCCTTACGGTTGGTATAAGTGGTACTTGTCTTTCGATGACCTCATCACTAAACTAGCAACCGAACTCTAAACCCAGCATCCGACTTTACGCTGGTCAAACAATACGAAAGGGAGACTTTTCACTGATTAGCATGCCCAGTACAGCGCCCTTGTCAAAGCAAGCCATAAAACGGCAAACAAAATAATCAAAGCGTTTTTATTGAAATATTTGAACAAAACCAGTCCGAACCAAAGACAGTTCAGAACACCATAATAAAAACCAGGCAAAAGCCAAACGAAGATAAAAACTAAAACAAAACGCAAGCAACAAAACTAAGAATCCTGACCAAACGCCTTAACAACAGCAAGGTCGGAGATTCCAGTAACTCCATCATTGGATCCAGCCGGATCAACCACTCCGATCGCAGCAGCCGCCGCTTCCAATGGCTCGACCTCCGATCTCGGAACAGGCTTGCTCTCGGAAGGTGGAATCAACTCAGAATCAATCTTCTCTCGAATCCGAGCAGCTACCTTATCGAACTGACCATCTGCTCCACCCAACTCGATTTGATACTCAGACAGAGTCTTCTTCTCCTCGTCCAAATTCGGAGGATCACTGCCCTGAAGCAAAGCAATGAGTTCGAGATTACCCTGCACCTGAGCAAGATCGCCCTCCGGGGTCCTCGCTTTGGACAAAGATCCAAACAACTCCTTCAGTTCGCCCAAAAAGGCACGATGCTTAGCCCCGGAGGCTTTCCGACCATCGGCATAGGCACGCTGAATCTTTGCTTCATTCTAGGCTTTGAGGCTCTTCAGTTGATTTTTCACAACCGCAAGATCGTCGGACTGACGCTTGACAGTGGCCTCTAGGCGAATTGACCCATGAACCGCATTGTCTTTTTCCACTCGCTGTTGAGAGAGTTGTTTCTCAAGCGACTTGACTCGTCCCGAACTTGACACTTCTAGGTCGTTAAGCTTTCTTTGGACTGACCTAGCATCATCTTCGGCACACTTCCGGATCCCACGGATAGCAGCATCGTACGAGCTGACACACTTGTTGACCGAAGAGATGAACTGCAAAAAGGAAAAACAAGTAGTATCAATAAACGGAAAGAGAGCAAACCGCCAAATTCTTTCAAGGAACAAAGTCAGACCTTCATCCCGGAGTGGGCCATGTCCGCATATCTCTCGGACTGCTCCAAACTATCCCAAGATGGAAGTCTAAAACCCGCATCCGCGATCATGGAGAAACTCCTCGCGGATTGTCGGCGATTACCACACACCGCTTCAGGGAAGTCAAGTCCCTGAGAAGGATTTGTGGGCATATTCTCGGGAAGCTTCACCTCAAGGGAAGAACCTCTGACCGCCTGCGCGCTGCCATCAGCAGGGCAGTCCACCTGTTTCCTATGCAGCGTAGAACCCTCTTTAGTCAAACCATAGACAACCCTCCGAGTCGTTGAATGACCCTCGGAAGAACGGATCGCTTTACCCCTCGACTCCATGATCGTCTCTTTCCTCAAAGGAGTAACAAGAACTGTCGACAGGGCCAGTTTGTTAACAGGCCACTCCAAAGGTGGAATAGCCGATCCGACCTCGGGTAATTTCGTTTCCGAAAGACAAGTAGCCGGTTTCCCGAGAGAAATCGACTCTGTCAGCCCGCCTTTATCTCTCGCTTCCCTCTCACGCTTTTCCTTCTCCTTCCTCTCACGAAACGTTAACCCGGCCATGGTCGGACAACTCAGAACAGGATATGGGTTTTTCGAAGAGCTTGGGAAAAAGTAAACACTCAAAAAATTTCTTTGAGGACAGGAGGAAAAGGGGTGAGTATATATACATTAGGGCAGTCCTAAATCCCAACTCGACAAGGAACAGGATTTTCCATTATCCTAACCCGAAAAGAAGTAAGAATTTCCAATTCCCGAGCCAAACCCTCCAGGGATCTCGGACACGAAAAGGAAATCCTTTCTCGACGCAGCCGACTTTGGCTCTTAAAAAAAAAAAAAAAGAACCAAACCACCTGTTCCTATTGTCCAAGGCGCCGGTTTTTTTTGCACACAGCCTACTCGCCTCAAGGCATACTAGCATAGCTCTTTGTCCATCAATCCCGATAAACACTCTACGTAAAGCTCCTAACATCAGCAAGCGGAATCAATGAGCTGGGGGGCTAACTGTTGGGGTCAAAACCCACTCCTCGGAGATTGACGGACTAAAGAACACAACGTTACTATAAAAGACAAGCCAGGCGCCAGATTCTCTCCTTGAACATCCCAGGCCGCCGGATTCTCTCCTTGAACATCCCAAGCCACCACATTCTCCTCTAGGACAAGCCAGGCCGCCGGATTCTCTCCTAGAACATCCCAGGCCGCCACATTCTCTCCTTAGCCCGCCACATTCTCTCCTTAGCCAGCCCGCCACATTCTCTTCTGAGAAAATGAACGGACTAAGCTTCATCAAAAAGAATTGGTCGAGTTGAGAGAATTGGGCGGGTTGGATTTTATCAAAGAGGATTAGGCGGACTGAGGCTCGTCAAAGAGAATTGGGTGGACTAAGATTCGTCAAAAAGAATTGGGCGGGCTGAAGAGTTAACACAGACAATCCAGCCAGCCCGTTTCTCCTCATGCACAATTCAGCCAGCCAGTTTCTCTTCAGCCAGCCCGTTTCTTCTCATGCACAATTCAGCCAGCCCGTTTCTCCTCATGCACAATTCTGCCAGCCAGTTTCTCTTCAGCCAGCCCGTTTCTCCTCACGCACAATTCAGCCAGCCAGTTTCTCTCCAGCCAGCCCGTTCTCCGCATGCACAATTCAGCCAGCCAGTTTCTCTCCAGCCAGCCTGTTTCTCCTTATGCACAATCCAGCCAGCCCGTTTCTCTCCAGCCAGCCCGTTTCTCTACGAGCACGGCCATGCCGCCCGATTTTCTCTCAGGAATGGCCTGACCGCCAGTTTCTCCTCATAAGAAATGGGCGGTCTGGACTTCCCAAAGAAACGAGCGGGCTAAGCTAGTGAAAGAAATCGGCGGGCTGGACTTCAACAAGAAACGGGCGGACTGAGTTATACAAGAAAACGGGCTGACTGAGTTTATACGAGAAAGCGGCGGGCTGAGTTTTGAAGAAAGGAACGGGCGGACTGAGAAAACGGCGGGCTGAGTTTTTGAAAACAAACCGGCGGATTGATATCAGACGAGAAACGGGCTGACTGATCTTTTATCCGAAGAAACCACTTATCTCGAAATACTATCAAACCAAAGAAGAGATCCGATCTCAGTAAAAGGCCGAGGCTATGTGAACCGGAGAGAAATCGGACCGAGGCCGGATAAATAGGTGGGCTGCTAAGGATTTGGGCCCTGAATCGGGCCTAAACCAACTAAGGTCGGCGGATGGAGAAAGGAGCAGAGTCCCACATCGCCCAGAAGTATTTTGAACTCCTTAGGTCGCCTAGTATATATAGATATGCATGTACTAGGTTGAAATTCATTCAGATTCCGAGTATAAGGGCTTTCGCAATATAAGACACTAAGCATTTGCGAGTTTTCTTGTACTTTGGCAAAAATCACTTAATAAAATCATCTTTTCAATTTCGGTCCTCGAGTTCTTATAAGATAGGATTTTCGAACCCCCATTTATACGTTTTTGATTGTGTTAGTTTCGACTCTCACAACATCTACCGAACTTCCGGTGTCGATCAACAACATAGACACATCATGGTCGTTAATATCCAGTCATACAACCAAGGGATCGTCGAGGGGCTGGTCGAGCCCTTCGGCATCCTCTTCGGTAAAAGTGAACCAGTCGTCACTCCCGGCAATCGGGGCTCGCGGATTTGACTCCTTGTCTCCTCTTTTGAGGAAAGCTTTTATCGAGGCCACTGTATCTTTGCAGTATTGGGTTCATCCGATGATCATGTGGATCCTTCTGCGGTTCCCGGTTTGGTCTTCCCTGTTCGGCCTTCTCCCTCGTTTGGGCGCTTCCTCCGGAGGCTTCTCGGGACATTCTTGGTTAGGTTGTCCTACCTGGGCTTCGGTATCTTCTTCGGGTACCCGAGACTCTCCAGGGTTATGTCGTTTCTGAGCTCCCCTGCTAGTAGTTTAGCTGCGAGTCTTCTTCCGACCATCCTGCAGTGTTCGGTTGCGTGTCCTCTGGCTAGGTGGAAGGTCCAGTAAGCGTTCCCGTCGTAGCCCATCCGAGTCCAAGTGTTTGATTGCCCTCTGCCGCGCCTATCGAATGGGTGTCCCGTGTTTATTTGGTAGTTATGCACTCCGATTGATTCGGGTTCTTCGTCTCTGCCACCTCGTTTGCTTCTTCTTTCCGTCGGGATATTCGCGGGCTGCGCCAGCCTTTTCGATGTTTTCTGCGGTTGCTACCTTTTGGTCAAGGCCTTCATGTATTCCTCGTGAATTACGAAGTTCGAGGCGCGATGGAGAGCGTCCTGGATGGTAACCGGCGGGTTAATGGTGATCTCCTTCCGGAAGCTGGATGCGTACCATAGAGACTTCCTTAGGACGTTTATCGCGGCATTGTCGCTTAGGCCCTCAATTTTCGACACGATCACCTTGAACCTCTCGAAAAAATCCCTTATGCTCTCTCCAGGTCCGCATCGGATGTTGAGCGGCTTATAAAAAGCGAGTAATGCTTTAAGAAAGCCGCGGACAACTGCTCGAAGTTATCGATCGAGTCCTTTTCTAACCGTGAGAACCACGATAAAGCCGCTCCTTTCAAGTGCTCGATGAATAACAGGCAGAAGCCGGCGTCTTTTTCTTCGGGCTTGAATTTGGTCCGACTCGTTGCGATATTGAAGGTCGTCATATGCGCCTTCGGGTCCGTCTTTCCGTCGTAGAATGGGATCTTGAGTTTGTGGAAGTCCCTGCTGCGGTTGTTCCTGTTCCGGTCGCTCCTGCTGTGGATGTTCCGGTCGTGGTCGTCCCGGCTCTAGCTGCTCATCCGGTCGGCCGATTGCTGGCGTCGGCGGTCATGGTCTTCCTCTCCATATCTTGTTGTTCTTGAGTAAAAAATATTTCTCGTCCTCACAGACGGCGCCAAACTGTGAGAGCCGAAACTCACACTATTGAAATTTATATTTTGAGGGGATCCGAAAATTCTATGAAACAAGAACTAAAGGGCAAAAAAGTAAAAAGATAAGAAAGATGATTTTATTGATAATTTTCTAAGTACAAGAATATTTGTGAATGCTTATTGTCTTATATCACAAAAGCTCTTGCACTTGAGTTGAGATGCCTTGAAAGTAAATACTGGGGTCTATATTTATACTTGAGAGTCTAGGGTCTCAAAAACTGATCTAAGCAATGTGGGACGTTTTAAAATCCGTTCTCCCAGCCGCCAGCCAGGCCTAATGGCGGTGGCCCATCCGTTTGTCTCTCTTCCGTTCCGGCCCGTTAGGCCCAGCTTGTCTTTTCGGTCTTCTGGTCCGATTTTCCTTGGATAAAAGCCTTGCTTCCGGTTTGTTTTAAGTAAAGTCCTCGACGTTTTTAGACGTTCAGAACAACGCGAAGCCCGTCCACAAACGGTTTGATGTTTCTTCGGAAACTATCGGGCCAAAGCCTGATAGTCGGGAGATGGCGGTTAGGGCCGGTCCGAGAAGGTGAAATCCGGCTGTAGCCCGCGTCTTGGCTCGATAATTGCTCCGGGCTGAGAGAATATGCAGAGGTTCTTCTTGAGGACCCTGTAAAGAGTTTAGTTCCTCTGCTGGGCCGAATGCCAAGAGCTCGGCCCGTACAGGCGTTTGGTCTCATTTCGTGGGCTTGCTGCCAGGATATGAAATGTTTAACCATTACTTTGGCTTTTTGCCTCATCAAATCTCCGAGGAGGGGATTTTGACCCCGACACATAACAAAGGGAAGGAAGCTTTGGTTTTTGCTAGAAAAATGAGAAAAGTGAAGAGGGATGGAGGGGGTTTATATAGTAGTGGAGGGTTAACTAGGGTTTGACACATCACACACCACTAATCGTCCTTAATCTAATGACACATGGAGACCACTAACTTCTATTTAAATAAATAAACTAACGGGGGCTTATTGAATAATGGAATTGAGAAAATCCAGGGAATTGTTCAAATCCTCTCTTATTGAATTTAGTATTTACAAAAACTGTTTCAAATTCAAGCTTATTGGATCAATCATTTATACAAATTCCTCCAAATCCCCCCTTATTGGAAAATAAGGATTTCATAAATAAAATAACTTAAGAATTATTCACATGAATTTAAGAAGAGATTTATAGTACAAATTTAGAAGATCAAAATACCAGCTCATGAGATGGTATTTGAAAAAATTGAATGATTTTTGTTTTGTTCCGTTAAAACACATGCAAAAAAAAAAAAAATTCATCGCTCTTCTCCTCCTTCCTTATCCTTCCTTCTTCTTCACATCACTGCGTCTCTCTCTCTTATTTTTCTCTTCTCTCTATTCTCTCTCCTTTCATAATCTCCTCTATTCGATAATTTCACTGGCTTCTTTTGCAAAAGAGTTCTCTCTTGTGAAGAATGGGATCTGGGATTTCAAAATCTGGAGATCTGAATTCTTGTTGATCAAATGGTGGATAGATTTAGTACGATTTTTTACTCTTGTCGTCATAATTGTGTTCATCGATCTCATCGCCGTTGGATTGGCCATTGCCGCCGAGCAGAGAAGAAGCGTTGTAAGATCCATACTCGGTTCTCTTCTCTTCTCTTTAGTCGATAGGTTTTGGTTTTAACTCACTCTGTATCTGTGAAAATTGGCGAATTTGTCGACTAATAAGTGAAGTTTGGTCTGAATTCTTTGAGGTTTTATCACATCTGATTCACAAGCTTGTTCATCCCCTCTTCAACGTGAACTGTAAACAAGCAGTCGTTAGCATCCGGTTAGAGAATTATATCAGGTTGTAAATGAATTTGAAGGATACAGCAGTTGCATGATTTTGATCCATGACCTAAAATTTCTGCATAGCTTAAAGATTTGTATTGACTAGAGAACTTTCTTGTTAAGTTTTTGTTTATGCATAAGTTTTGTTTATGTTCTTTATGCGGTTTATCAAGAAGTAGTTTTGGCAGGGCGAGGTTATAACGGACAAGGAGAAGTCTATGAGTACTGTGTGTACAGCACAGACATTTCTTCATGCTATGGAGCTGCTGCGTTCACTCTCCTCTTAATAAGCCAAGTCCTTATTATGGTGGCTAGCCATTGCGTCTGCTGTGGGAAGTCCCTTAACCATGGCTGTTCAAGAGCTTGCGCCATTCTTCTCTTCCTCATTTGCTGGTAACAACAACAAGAACAACATAAAAGCGTCTTGATAACAAGCTTTCTGACTTTATTTTGATATGATCAACCCATGGCAGGGGCCAAAAAACCTATTGAAGCTATATATGTATCATCTTTAAAGTCTAAAGAGAATGGAAAATGTGATCCTTTGGTTGTTGTTATCCATGGAGGCCCTCATACACTTGCACCATGCAGCTTCTCCAAGACGTTGGCCTATCCATCCTCAATTGGATACAGTCTGCTGATTGTAAATTACAGGTTCGCTTACGAGCATACAGCTCCAATTTCCACTAGTTCATCAACAGCCTTCTGGAGATCCTAGCTTGGTTTCTTTGGTGATTCATTTAAATTGTAAGGGGTTCGTTGGGACTTGGGGAAGATGCATTGCAGTCTCTACCTGGAGAAGTTGGATCACAGATGCTTTATTAGATCTTTGCGTCTGTAGTCATTTCTCTTCCTTCTGACTTTCAATCTTATTAATTTTGTTTGCTTCTCTGACACAGGACGTGAACGGTGGGCTCTCGGCTGTAGATCATGCCGTTGAAATGGGAATTGTTCCCATTTCAAATGGATTTCAAGTAAGATCAATTTGCAACTTGTTCAAGTTTGCAGATCCAAACTCATTGGTAATGTTGCCTCCACTAACCGGCGAGCAATGCAATAAGACAGATGATCAGAAGTGGTGAAGAGAGGAGAAGAGCAAAGAGACTCTTCTCCATGTCTGCTTGCTTAAGAAGTTTTGCCTTCTTTTTTTATGCTTCTTTTGCTTTGTGGTGTTTGTTTGTTGTGTTGGTTTGTGATGATGAGATTTTGGTCTTTGATTCGATTAGCTATTTATAGGTGTTTTGAAGAAGAAGAAAGATGGAGTTTGGTGGAAAAATCTGTACAGACTTTTTGATTCAAAAAGTTCGTTTAACCTCTCTATATGTATATCTACATTGTCATTTTCAATCTAGTTGAATTTTTAGGTCCTAGTGTTTACACGTCTTCATGAACCTTACGACACTACTCCCATATGCTTCAGATGTTCTTCTGTCAGTACCAAGGTTTCAAGGAGGTTAGGATGGTTGAAGCCAAACCAGGCATTGCCGACAAAATATACCTGTTGGAACCAAAAAAAAAAAAAGAATGATATACTGGTATTATTGAAAATTTGGTTAAAAAGAAAATTTTCTGTTTTTTCAATTCTTCTAAATTCCCATTTTGGGTTCAAATTCCTTGTAACATGAATTTATAAAATTTGCTCAAATCCCAGATTTTTAAAAAATTTCCAGGATTTAAAAATTCCCTGGATTTTGTCAATTCCATGATCCAATAAGCCCCCCTAATTTTTACCACCTCTCTCCTCCTTCAGCTGCCACCTCTAATCTTAGGCCACAAAAACCCTTGCCAAATGACACCTGGTTACTGAGATATTAGCTTGATCACCTTCTAGAAGAATTCTCTGAAATTTTTTCCCATGGTGTCCAAATCCAAGCTTACAGCAACTTAAAATCGTAACTCCTGTTTTCCTTGCTCAAAAACTGCTCTACTTGATTCTGAATGCTTCTCCGTATGTCTGTAGTGCCTCCAAAAAGTTTCAGAATGTTTAGATGAGTAGAACTCGACTTATGAATTTTCTTGTCCAAACTACCAATCTTCGTCATTCCAACTTGTCCGATTTTTAATTCTCACAGGAGACTTTTTATTTAACTGAATCCTTTTGAAATAGCTCCATCTGAGTCTTGAGTACCTCTGTACACAATCCCGGAAATTTTACAAATGTCCTCCTAATTCTTTCGGATTTATTTGCTTGGAATATCCCTTTTTCCCGCAAAATCTTACATTTCCGATTTTCCTGCGTCGCGCCTGATTTTTTCTTGGCATGAATTCGTTTGTACTGGCTTCCTTGATGTCTTGTGCAGATACGCTCCAAGTCCCGTAATTTTTAAAATTGTCCTGATCAGTCGTCGAAAACTGTTTTGTTTTGTTGTACTATTCTGCCCTGAACTGGGGTATTACATTCAACCCCCCTTAAAATGAATTCGTCCTCGAATTCGCTGCTTCAGGTGGCTTCTCCTAGATTTGTTCTTAAGCTAGCTCTCCTTAGCTATAAGTAGACATCCCCTGTTGGTACAGCAATCACAGCTCTGCTGCTGGTCTCCTGGTTCAGTTTCTGATTTCTTCTTGTCCCAACTTCATCCCCGTCTTCACTTCCATCTCTATCTTAATGCAGTTTCTGACCTCTCTTCATTCTACTTTCCATCCACTTGAATCTGCTTCCTCTGATTCCTTGATCCTTCTCACAAACTTCTGAATCTTCTCGTCCTCTTCATGCGCTTCACGGATCCGTCGGATCGATCCCATTTGTCTCACGGCTTATAGACCTACTGGTTCGCTGGACTCTCTGTGAGAGCCGAAACTCACACTGTCAAAATTTATATTTTGTGGGTGCTCGAAAATTCTATTCTAAAGAACTAAAGGACCGAAAAATGCAAAAAGAGATATTTTATTGCTAATCTCCGAAAGTACAAGAATAATTAGCAAAAGCTGAAAAGTCTTATATTGCTAAAACTCCTAATACTCGGATTTGGGATGCCTTTGACCCTTACATGAGCGTACAAATATATACTGACGATCCTAGGGCGCTAAGACTACATATTTTCGATGTGGGACTTTGTGGTTTCCTCCCAGCCGCCGACCTAACCTTTTGGGCTCGAAATCCGGCCCGAGAATCTTCTGTGATCCACCTGCACGTTCTGACCCAAATCTGGCCCGCTTTTTATAACCGATGAATAGTAGACCGTGAATAGTAATTCGATGAATAGTAATCCGAATCTCGGTTTTGGACTTAATTCAATTTTACGGTTAACTTTGTCTCGAGATGAATAGTATTTTTCCCGCGTGGATAGTATTCCGAACGTTTTACGACTCTTGAGATTTGAGCTGCTTGTTCTTTATTCGAACTTCCAGCCGCCGGTTTTGGTATTGACGACCAGCCCCCGACTCCTTTGGTTTGTGTGTTTGGGCGACTGGTCCATGGGTGACTGAACGCTGATCGCGGTCTTTCGGATAGTATTTGTGGATGTGTTAGAGTCAGAACATGCAAATGCCTAGTCTTTGAGTCGATCCGGGCTTGGAGTTGTGCTTGATAGTCGGTCGACTGGACAATGTTCGGATAACGTGTCTTGACTACGAAATGATCGTGGGCGGCTGGCCTTAACCCAGCCGCCGGACCGTGCTCGGGGAAAACAGGGGCTGCTGGCCGTGTCCCAGCCGTCGGGACACGCTTGAAGGAGACGTGGGCGGCTGGCCTTACCCCAGCCGCCGGACCGAGCCTCGGAGGGAAAATGGGTGGCTGGCCGTATCCCAGCCGCCGGACCTTGCCTTGGATCGATCGCGGGTGGCTGGTCTTGTCCCAGCCGCCGGGTCGTTCCTTGGACTGTCCGCGGGTGGCTGGCCTTGTCCCAGCCGCCGGACCTTGCCTTGGATCGACCGCGGGTGGCTGGCCTTGTCCCAGCCGCCGGTTCGTTCCTTCGACTGTCCGTGGGCGGCTGGCCTTGTCCCATCCGGTCCGTGCTCGGGATTAGTTCCATTTGATATCGACCTTGACTTATCGTTCCGTCAATCTCCGAGGAGGGGATTTTGACCCCAACAGTTAGCCCCCCAGCTCTTTGCTTCTGTGGTCTAGAGCAACGAGAGCTGAGAGTTTGTCGGGATTGATCGAAACGTGAAGGTAACAAGTTTTTCTGTTCGTCCGTTCGTCCGTTTTTCTTAAGTGTCTTGTCAAAGTACAGTCCATCATGTTCATACGGAAGTTCGTGCTATGTTTGCTATATCAAAGGAGTGACTTCATTTTCATTTTCACACACTCCCCTTCTCATTTCAAGTTTACTTCTTCAAGTTTTTTCTCTGAAAAAATTTCCCTTAGAAATGGATGATGAAGCTGGTTCTCCTTTCGAACTCAACTTCGATGCGATACTGAATAGCCAGTTTGAGTTTGATTATATGTCCGCGGATCCGGAGGCGGTACTTGTGGAAAACCTATTGGCGGCTGGAGAAGATGCCATTCCGCAAGCGGCGTCTGGTCCCGAAGGTGTGCCTCAGTGGGCGGCTGGCCCTAGCAATGCTCAAGGAGTGCTCAGTTTTGCCGTTCCTTAATGGGCGCCCATTCAGGAAGAGATCCAGCAACGGGCGGCCGGAATCGAGAGTGCGTCCACGAGGGCGGCTGGCGCTGAAAGCTCGACGTGTAAGGCATCCAGCTCGAAGAGGGTGTCCGGCTCCGAGCGGCGGCTGGCTCTAAGAACGCTTCGAAGAGGGCGGCTTGTGTAGTGGAAGTATCAAGGTGGGCGCCTGGCTCTGGAGGCGTCTTAGAGAGGACGTCCGGCTCTCCTCGAGATGGTGTCGACGGTGTCTCGCTGCGGGTTAGCGGAGTTCGTGGCATTTGGACTCCTCCTCAACATGTCGAGGGTGACGGTGCATGGCCCGCATGGTCGTCCCGATCTCTGATCCCTTCCGAACATCATCCTGTTTGGCCAGAGACAGGCGACGACTCGGCCATGTCCGGAGAAGAAGTTAGGTCGGATCACCCAGAGGTGCCCGTCTTTGTGCATCCGGGAGAGAAGTCCGAATGTCATTCTCCCTGGGAAGCCAACGCCTATTGGGGCGAGGATATTTTCGCTTGGCGGTTTAAGAAACCTGGACCGTCTATGGGGTACAGGAAGATAGCTACGGGATTCAAGCTTGGACCCACTCTGAGCGATCGGGACTCTTTCGCTGAGCTTAGGTTTGATTTTTGGGTTTCGGAAGGGATCAAGTTTCGCATCCCAAAAGATGGAGATAGAATGAATAAGGCACCCAAAGGATACTTTGCGATGTATGAATCGATGTTCTACGAGGCTTTCCTTTGGTTCCCGATCCCGGGGGCTATCTTCGAATTTCTCGAATTGTACGGGGTTGCGATCTCACAACTTGTTCCTACTGCTATGAGGATTTTGATGGGGCTTGTGGTCCGCTGCGCAGAATGCGGAATCAAGTTGGAGGGCGACCTTATTCGGAATTTCTTTTCCTTGAGGAAAACTTCTACTTCGGATATTTCTTGCTCGGTTAACGTTCGGAAGAATGTGAAGCGCTTCTACACCGGCCTTCGGAGTAATTGCAAAGCTTCGAGGAATCAGTTTTTCTACGTAAAGCGCAGTCCGCTCACGGTCAGCCCCGATTACGGTGGTCCGGTCAGAAACGAGTGGAACGTGCCACGTAAGCATTTCGTCTTTTGTGAATTTCTTCTATAAATAGTCTGCATTTATTTGTTTCATTCCTCATAATTTCATTTCTCACAACCTTGCACTTTTTCTTTTTCTCTCTTAGTTTGTGATCCTTTTGCTCCTCGAGTTTCCTGAGTTGAAGATATCTTTGTGGAAGTTGATAAAAAGAAGATCGATTGGGATTGTCTTGATCTTTGGCCCCGTTTTCTCGACGCAAAAGATATTCTAGAAGGGCGTGCTCCTCTAAAGGGTCCCGACTTCATTGATCCGATGGCGATATACCCTGGCATGGAGGGTGTTTGGATGTATCGCCAGCAGAAGTATGGTGAAGCTGGACCGTCCGGAGAGGCGGTTGAGTTCGACCCGGCGTCTGGTTTTGTTCTACCATCCGGGTCTGATTTCCAGGGTGATGGCGTGCCCGAGGAACTAGTAGCCGTTCCTCAGGGTTCTGATTGTGCCGCTGTGGCTGATAAAGGGAAAGGAGCTTCCAACAGCCCAGATTGTCCGAGGAAGGGCAAAGTGGTTCGGAGGACCGAGACGTCCGATCCTGGTGTAACACCCTCGAACCGGACTAGACATATACGGCCAAATGACAATCAAACAAGAACACGAACGGCCGCATAGTCCTGCCGATCCGGAAATGCCACAGTCCGGAGGTTAAGTAGCAAGTCAGCTCATTCCAGGATAAGTCCGAAAACAGAGCCGTCTCACCACTCAACACCGGTTACCTCTCGACCTCAGCCTAAGGCGTTGCAACCCGTACCTTAGTCTCAAGTTGTGTTAGTCCGGACAAGACTAATATCATTGAGGCAAACACAAACTTTCCACAACACACTTCATTTTATTCATCCGAAAACAGCTTACAAAGTCTTACATATTACAAACCATAGGTGGCCACACTTAATGAGTTTATAAACACAGCGGAAAACATAATATACTTATGCAACTGAGTCTTTGCTACACGCCCGAAAACAAGTCTACTTCCGGTCTTCCTACGTTCCACCACGAGCTATTCTATGGGTCTCCTGCATACGGGGGAAAAGAGAGAAAAGGGGTAAGTAATCGGGAGATTACTTAGTGAGTCCAGATATAATAAAACCCCATCCCATTCCCCATCATGCAACACACAACAAGCAATCAATCAAATAGCCAAATAGCCGAAGCAACATAAAAGTAGATAGCCGAAGCAACATAAAAGTAGATAGCCGAAGCACAAAATAACGTTAGTCTGGGCGTCCTGGAACGCACAACACATGCGTGGGCACTGAGATCTCAAAGTATGGTGTGGATCCCCGTGAACACCCTGCACTTGACTATCACAAAGACTGTCAAGCCGGAACTTCACAAACAAGGTCATACACCGGCTTTCGCACAAATGTATTCCGACCCCAGCTCCGACCTTCCTCTTCCGGACGCTGTCAAAACCGTACCTCGTCAGGTACACTCAGGCAGGGTAGCCACCCCGACATCCGAGTCTTCCCCACCTCTCAGTCCATCGATGCCGTGGAGGAATACCAAATGGGATCACACTCATACCGCCACTGAACCGTCTCTCCCGGTTCCGCTTCAGTCCGAAGACTACCCGTCAACGGACTGATCACATACCACCACCGCTCTGCCCTCCAATCGTAAACCACCGTATCACATCACCACTCCACATCACTATCTCAAACACAAAACTTCCATAACTCCAATCTCCACTCCAATACAATTTCTCTGTCCTTGGTGACACTGAGTTTTCGGTGGAGAGAATGCAAAAGATTTAGAAATCACGACAATCTCTCTCACCATCCGTGTTAAGGCTCGGTAGGGAGGTTAACACACCTTACGGTTGTGTATCCAACCGCCACCTCTCCCATCGGGTTCTTAGCCCACGGATCTGTAAACTCAGCTCACTACCGAACGGCTCACTCCCATGCACTTAGCTGCATAACACTTTATCTCACTATACGTGGGTGAAACCTGCAAGAACTTGTTAGCCACCACACGGATAGTACCTGCAACCACAACTTCATACAAACACATGCATGCAACAATATTCAACAATTCATCAAACAACATGCATGTGGAAATTGAAGTACCATTTTCATCAAACAAGTATACAGCACACAACACTCCACTTTAACAAACATGCATGCAATGATCAAGGATTAACTTAAATCAACATGCATGACAACATCAAGAGCCAGCTAGTTAATCAACCATAATCACCACATCACAACAGTAGGTATGAGGTTTAGGTGGGATTTTCCTAAACTGAACTCACCTAGAATTGCTCCACAGGCTAATGACACCAGCACAGCTTCAGAAACACCTTGCTATCACCGCAATCTCCTCCTCTTTTCCTCTCTCTCTCTCACTCATAAACCAAGACACAAGGGAAGCAATTTTCTGATTTGGCTAAAGGGACTAAAGGAAGGAGAGAAGAGAGGTTTTTATAGAGAGGAGAGATTAATCTAAGAGAGACAGCTCAAGGGGTGACTAAACCACCTTATAAATTGACACCTAGCCTTAGACACACACTTGGTTCAAACTAAGGACATCTGTATTCCTCCAAAACCATCCAAACTTAATTAATTAGGCAATTACCCTTCTTTTCTTCTAGAAACTGCTTTCTCCATCTTTGCCCACGAAAATCTTTGGCTGCAAGACACCTGGATGCTTCAAAATAACTCTGATTAAGCCTTAGACTAATTTCTTTGAAGAATGACCAGCTGATTCAACCATCAAGCTCCTACATTTCGAAAATCATAACTTCCGTTTTCCTTACTAAAAAATTGATCTGTTTAATTCTGAATGCTCCTGCTGATGTCCTTTTGTGCTCACAACAAGTTTCAGAATTTTTGGATGAGCAAATCTTGACTTATGAATTTTCTACTCCAAACCGTCAATCTTCATCATGCCATCTTGTCCCATTTTTAATTCTCACAGAAGAATTTTGATTTGCTTGAATGTTTTTGCAATAGCTCCATATAGGTCTTGACTACCTCTGTGCAGAAGCCCGGAAGTTTTAAAATTGTTTTCCTATTTCTTTCGGAATTATTCTTGCAACAACTCCTTGCTCCAAAAATTATAATATTTATTTATTTATTTTTTTATTTTTATTTATTTTTTTTTTTGATCGGGGTATTACATTCTCCCCCCCCCCTTAATAGAATTCGTCCTCGAATTCCTAAGGTCGAGACGATTCTCCAATCTCCATTACTGTCTCTGATTGGAAGAACTCTGGATACTTCTCTTTAAATTTTCCTCATTTTCCCAAGTCACAACCACTCTGTTCCGGTGTCCCCAAAAGACTTGCAGTTGTGAAATCTCTCTGTTCTTTAACTTCCGAACCCTTCTTATCCCAATCCGGATAGGTCCTTCCGGGTAAGTTAGGTTCGTCTGAAGCTCCTCAATCCTTTCTGGTTCTACTGCGCTTGGGTCCTTAATATGCTTCCGAAGCATGGATACATGAAATACCGGGTGAATGCGCATATCGGAAGGTAGATCTAAACGGTAAGCTACCACTCCTACTCTTCCTTTGATCTGAAATGGACCAATATATCTTGCATCTAACTTTCCCACTTTACCAAACCTGTCCTTGCCTTTCTGAGCTGATACTTTTAAATATACCCAGTCTCCGACCTCAAAGGTCACTTCCCGGCGTCCCTGATCTGCATACTTCTTTTGTCTGTCATGTGCCTTCTTCATGTTAGTCTGGACCATCTTTAACTTTTCCATGGTCTCGTCTACTATCTGGGGTCCAAATATTCTCCTTTCTCCAACCTCGGTCCAGCACAAGGGTGTGCGACATGGTCTCCCATATAAGGCTTCATATGGTGACATCTTGATGCTGGCATGATAACTATTGTTATACGAAAATTCTATCAATGGTAGGTAGTCCTCCCATGAGCCACCCCAATCTAAAATGCACATACGCAACAAGTCCTCGAGTGTCCTTATCGTTCTCTCGGTTTGGTCGTCTGTCTCCGGGTGAAAGGCCGTACTGATATGCAACTCTGTGCCTAACGCTCCTTGCAACGCCCTCCAAAATGCAGACGTGAACCTCGGATCTCTGTCTGACACTATATTCATAGGTACCCCATGAAGTTTTACGATCTCATTCACGTATTGATCTGCTAGTACTTCCACTTTGTCTGTATCTTTCATGGCCAATAGGTGTGCTGCTTTTGTCAATCTGTCCACAATTACCCATACTGAGTTGTTCATCCTTCCTCTTGAGATTGGTAGTCCAACTATGAAGTCCATTGAAATCGAGTCCCATTTCCATTCTGGGATCGGTAAACATTGTAGCAATCCTCCGGGTACTTGATGTTCTGCCTTGACTTGTTGGCACACTTGAGACTGAGCTACTTGCTTGGGGACGGATCGCTTCATCCCTGGCCAGTGGTAGTATCGCTGGATGTCTCGGTACATCTTGGTGCTTTCGGGGTGAATACTGTAGAGTGAACGATGAGCCAATTGCAAAATCTCCTTCCTTAGTCCTCCTCCTTCTGGTACACTGATCCTTCCCTTAAGCAACAAGGTTCCATCTTCTGCTATATGATAGCCGCTCGGATCGTCTCCCTCTGTCTCCTTGACTCTGGTTACAATCTTCTATATCTTCTCATCTCTCCCTTGTTCTTCTCGAATCCTCTGAATCAAGCCAACTTGTCTCACCGCCTGTAGTCCCATTGGTTCACTGGTCTCGCCCTCCAATGCTGCCAGACATTCTTCATTTCTCTGTCCAATGCCTCCACTTCCTTTTCTACACTCACCTCGGTTCTTCTTCTGCTCAAGGCGTCAGCTACCGAATTGGCTTTGCCTGGACAATACTGAATCTTGACATCATAGTCTGCTATGAATTCCATCCAGCGACGCTGCCATAAGTTGAGGTCCGCCTGAGTGAACAAGTACTTGAGGCTCTTATGGTCCGTGAATACTTGTACTTCCTCCCCGTACAAATAAGATCTCCAAATCTTTAGTGCAAAAACCACGGCTGCCATTTCCAGGTCGTGGGTAGGGTAATTCTCTTCATGCTTTCGCAGTTGTCTTGAAGCATAAGCTATCACTTTTTCGTTCTGCATCAGGACACAACCTAGGCCGACTCTCGATGCATCAGTGTAGACTGTGTACGGCTTGCCAGGCTCCGGTAAAGTTAGAATCGGTGCCGTCATCAATGCCTCCTTAAGCTTTGTAAATGCCTTCTCTGTCTCTGGGCTCCACACATACGGGACGTCCTTTCCCGTTAGTTTTGTTAAAGGTTTAGCAATGGAAGAAAAGCCCTTAACAAATTTCCTATAGTATCCTGCCAATCCAAGGAAACTTCTGACTTCCGTCACGGATGCGGGTCGCGGCCATTCTTGAATCACTGATACCTTCTCCGGATCCACCGTCACTCCTTGCTCTGAAATTCTATGTCCTAAGAATCCAATCTCTCTCTTCCAAAAGCGGCACTTACTAAACTTCGCATACAGCTTCTGGCTCCTAAGTCTCTCCAAGACTTTACATAGATGTTCTGCATGTTCTTCTCTTGTCCGTGAGTAGATTAAGATATCGTCGATGAAGATTATCACGAATCCGTCTAAGTAGTCATGGAACACTTCGTTCATCAAACGCATGAACACCGCTGGTGCGTTTGTTAACCCAAATGGCATGACCACATACTCGTATTGCCCATAACGAGTATTGAAAGCCGTCTTCTCTACGTCCTTTTCGTGAATACCAATTTGATGGTATCCTGAGGCCAGGTCTATCTTTGAGAACCAGCTTGCCCCTTGCAGCTGATCTAACAACTCATCGATTCTTGGTAACGGGTACTTGTCTTTAACCATGACACTGTTGATTCCTCGGTAATCGATGCACAATCTCATTGTTCCGTCCTTCTTCTTGACAAACAAGACCGGTGCTCCCCAAGGTGACGAACTTGGTCGGATGAATCCTTTTCCAGCTAGGTCCTCCAATTGAATTTTCAACTCAGCTAACTCGGCTGGAGCCATTCGATAAGGAGCCTTAGCTATAGGTGCAGTATCCGACTTTAAGGTGATGGTGAACGGGTTCTTCCTTGCTGGTGGTAAGGTGGTTAATGGGGCAAACACATCAGCAAACTCTTGTACCACTGGAATGTCTTCTATTCTTAACTCCTCTTCTTCCGCTTCTCCGATTACATTAATGGCCACCAAGTAAACTTCCCCATTTTCCAACTGACTCGCTACTCTGGCGGCTGACACAATAGATGCCACTGGGCTTGGTCTGATTCCCTGATATACAATCTTCGACTTACGGCTCTCCCTGAGTGTTACCGTTCCTTTCTCGCAGTCTATCAAAGCTCGGTACTCTGACAACCAATCCATGCCAAGAATTACTTCAAAATGCTTCATCGGAGTCTCCAAGAGTTCCGCCTCAAAGGCTCTATCATTGATTTCGATTGATACCTTCCTAATCACTTCTACCGACTTGAGAACTTCAGGACCAGGGGTTTCTATAACTAAGCTCACACTTTCACGCGAATAGGGTTCTATAAACCTAGACGCTATCTCAGGGGTTACAAAGCTATGGGTAGCCCCTGAATCGAACAGAACATGAGTGGATTTCCGCCCACTCGCAATGTTCCTACCAAATATCACAACAACACGCAATCATTCATTCATTCATTCAAATGCAGACACACACCCAAAGAGAGTTAGCACCCGATGTGTACCTGTAACGGGACCGTGAGAAGGTCTTGCGGGGTCATAAGCTGATCCGACGGTGGCTTGACGCTTAGCTGGGGCTTCTATAGCGAGTCGCGGAGGTGGTGCCGGAAGACCTCCCTGAGTGCAATTGTTGGCGTAATGTCCTTCTTTTCCACATCTGAAACAAATCACTGAGACTGGGGTTGGATTGAGGATTTGGTGGGCGTTACGGTTTCTACGGCAGGCTTTAGCCTTGTGCCCTTCCTTTCCACATATATAACATCGCATGATAGATTCTCCTTAAGGAACACCCCTTTGTTCCAGTTTCCTTGGTACCCTTTCTGATTCCCTCCTGACTTGTTCCCATAGTACTTCGCCTTAGGGCCTGAACCTGGTCCAGAGTGAAACTCGTTCCTTATCTTGTTCCGTAATTCCCTTTCTTGCTGAAGATACATCTCCACATTGACTGCCTTCTCAATAGCTTCATGTGGGTTGACATAGGTTACGGATTGTAGTCTACTGCTGATCTTGGGGTTTAGACCTTGCATAAATTGGCGGGTTAGAGCTTCATTACTCATGTTGCAATGAGCGGCATAACGTTGCAACTTCATAAACTCCACTTCATACTCCCGGACGCTCTTGTTTCCCTGCTCCAAACGTAAGAACTTCTGAGTTAGCCGGTCTCGGGCCTCTGGTGGAAAGTACTTCTTGTCAAATTCCTCCTTGAACTGTTCCCACATCCTGATAGAATAGTTTGTCTGACGATCTATAGTGCTCCACCATCCCAGGGCTTCCTTCTCCAAGTAGTATACTCCTATGTCCTTCTGATATTCTTCCGGGCAACTAGTAGCTGCGAAGTTCTTCTCCATGCTCATTATCCATGCGTCAGCTTCAAAGGGATCCGGTTTCCCTGCATATTTAGGTGTCCCTAATGTCTTCATCGTAGTGACAATCTTCAGGAAAGTAGGAGGTTTCGCCTCCTCTGATCTCGGATTAGATGCTGTCCTGTCCTGAAGCACCTTAGAGAGGAGTTCGTGGACTACTCCCAACATCGAATCTGTCCTATGTTGTTGTCCAACGTTCTGAGCCATATTACCATCCTGTCCCACTGGCTCATGTCGCCCTTGATAACTTGCTGGAGTTGATGACAGGGTCACAGATTCTACTGAATTGAATGACCCATGAGATAAACCATCCGTGCCTGGATACCACGACTGGTCAGTCTCCAGAGTTTCATGGGTTTCGGATTCCATCTCAACTGCGGTAGTACGTCTGCGCCTGGAGGTACCACCACGCTCAAGGTTTGGGTAAAGATATGGCTGGAAAGATTCTGGCCGCTGTCCGTCCTCATCCTGACTCTTCGACAAACCCCTCAGGCTTCGTCCACTAAGCCACACGTCCGACATCCTGTTACAAGGAAACAACCTTTTTAATATCCTATAGCGCGGAACGGACCGGAATTCCTAAATGGGCTATAGCGACATCTTTGACTCGAAAACCGTTTGTCCCGTGAGCATGATCGGAAACCATGCTCTGATACCACCATCTGTAACACCCTCGAACCGGACTAGACATATACGGCCAAACGACAATCAAACAAGAACACGAACAGCCGCATAGTCCAGCCGATCCGGAAATGCCACAGTCCGGAGGTTAAGTAGCAAGTCAGCTCATTCCAGGACAAGTCCGAAAACAGAGCCGTCTCACCACTCAACACCGGTTACCTCTCGACCTCAGCCTAAGGCTTTGCAACCCCTACCTTAGTCTCAAGTTGTGTTAGTCCGGACAAGACTAATATCATTGAGGCAAACACAAACTTTCCACAAAACACTTCATTTTATTCATCCGAAAACAGCTTACAAAGTCTTACATATTACAAACCATAGGTGGCCACACTTAATGAGTTTATAAACACAGCGGAAAACATAACATACTTATGCAAGTCTTTGCTACACGCCCGAAAACAAGTCTACTTCCGGTCTTCCTACGTTCCACCACGAGCTATTCTATGGGTCTCCTGCATAAGGGGGAAAAGAGAGAAAAGGGGTAAGTAATCGGGAGATTACTTAGTGAGTCCAGATATAATAAAACCCCATCCCATTCCCCATCATGCAACACACAACAAGCAATCAATCAAATAGCCAAATAGCCAAAGCAACATAAAAGTAGATAGCCGAAGCACAAAATAACATTAGTCTAGGTGTCCTGGAACGCACAACACACGCGTGGGCACTGAGATCTCAAACTATGGTGTGGATCCCCGTGAACACCCTGCACTTGACTATCACAAAGACTGTCAAGCCGGAACTTCACAAACAAGGTCATACACCGGCTTTCGCACAAATGTATTCCGACCCCAGCTCCGACCTTCCTCTTCCGGACGCTGTCAAAACCGTACCTCGTCAGGTACACTCAGGCTGGGCAGCCACCCCGACATCCGAGTCTTCCCCACCTCTCAGTCCATCGATGCCGTGGAGGAATACCAAATGGGATCACACTCATACCGCCACTGAACCGTATTTCCTGGTTCCGCTTCAGTCCGAAGACTACCCGTTAACGGACTGATCACATACCACCACCGCTCTGCCCTCCAATCGTAAACCACCATATCACATCACCACTCCACATCACTATCTCAAACACAAAACTTCCATAACTCCAATCTCCACTCCAATACAATTTCTCTGTCCTAGGTGACACTGTGTTTTCGGTGGAGAGAATGCAAAAGATTTAGAAATCACGGCAATCTCTCTCACCATCCGTGTTAAGGCTCGGTAGGGAGGATAACACACCTTACGGTTGTGTATCCAACCGCCACCTCTCCCATCGGGTTCTTAGCCCACGGATCTGTAAACTCAGCTCACTACCGAACGGCTCACTCCCATGCACTTAGCTGCATAAACACTTTATCTCACTATACCGTGGGTGAAACCTGCAAGAACTTGTTAGCCACTGTGAGAGCCGAAACTCACACTATCAAAACTTATAATTTATGGGGGCTTGAAAACTCTATTTTAAAAGAACTCAATGACCGAAAAATGTAAAAAGAATATTTTATTAATATTTTTCTGAAAGTACAAGAATAATTAGCAAAAGCTGAAAAGTCTTATATTGCTAAAGCTCTTAATACTCTGATTTGGGATGATCTGAACCTAGTACAAGCGTCTATATTTATACTAGGAGACTTAGGAGGCTAAAACTCTTTCTGGGCGATGTGGGACTTTGCTCCTTCCTTCCAGCCGCCGACTTAGTCTTTTGGGCCCGAATTCCGTGAATAGTAAACCGAGTCTCGATTGAGCGTAAATTGATTTTTCGGTTATCTTTTCCTCGGGATGAATAGTGTTTCGTGAACAGTATTTTAACGGTTTTTCCCGCGTGAATAGTGTTCCGATCATTTCTACGGTTTCCGGGATCGAACCGTTCGTTTTTTCTCTTTGATCCTTCAGCCGCCCACTTCGTGCGTGATGTTTCAGCCGCCCGCTCTCTGCCTGATGTGCATGGGCGGCTGGCTGTGGTCCATGGGCGGCTGGACTAAGCTCGTGGGCTGTTGAACAATGATCGTGGGCTGCTGGCCAAAACTCGGGATCAGAACGTGCGAACGTCTTGCCTTGGATCGATTCGAGCCCGGGATTATGCTAGAAGGAAGGGAGATGGGCGGCTGACCATGCTTGGGATAAATCCAGCCGCCATGTCCTGATTGAAGCGTGATGGGCAGCTGAAGCGTGCTCGGGATGAGTTCAGCCGCCATGTATTGATGTAAGGGTGTTGGGCTGCTGAAGCATTATGCTCGGGATGAGTTCAGCAGCCATGCACTGCTTGACGGGATGCTGGGCGGCTGAAGTGGAATGCTCGGGATGAGTTCAGCCGCCATGTACTGCTTGACGGGATGCTGGGCGGCTGAAGCGGGATGCTCGTGATAAGTTCAGCCGCCTTGCACTGATGAGAGGAAGTTGGGCTGCTGAAGCATTATGCTCGGGATGAGTTCAGCAGCCATGCACTGCTTGACGGGATGCTGGGCGGCTGAAGCGGGATGCTCGTGATAAGTTCAGCCGCCTTGCACTGATGAGAGGAAGTTGGGCTGCTGAAGCATTATGCTCGGGATGAGTTCAGCAGCCATGCACTGCTTGACGGGATGTTGGGCGGCTGAAGCGGGATGCTCGTGATAAGTTCAGCCGCCTTGCACTGATGAGAGGAAGTTGGGCTGCTGAAGCATTATGCTCGGGATGAGTTCAGCAGCCATGCACTGCTTGACGGGATGCTGGGCGGCTGAAGCGGAATGCTCGGGACGAGTTCAGCCGCCGTGTATTGATGCAAGGATGCTGGGCTGCTGAAGAGTTATGCTCGGGATGAGTTCAGCAGCCATGCACTGCTTGACGGGATGCTGGGCGGCTGAAGCGGAATGCTCGGGATGAGTTCAGCCGCCATGTACCGCTTGAGAAGACGTTGGGCGGCTGAAGCTTGATACTCGGGTTAAGTTCAGCCGCCATGTACCGATGCAAAGATGCTGGGCGGCTGGAGCATTGCTCGGGACAAGTCCAGCCGCCATGTACTGCTTGACGGAATGCTGGGCGGCTGAAGCGGGATGCTCGGGACGAGTTCAGCCGCCATGTATTGACGCAAGGATGCTGGGCTGCTGAAGAGTTATGCTCGGGATGAGTTCAGCAGCCATGCACTGTTTGACGGGATGCTGGGCGGCTGAAGCGGAACGCTCGGGATCAGTTCAGCCGCCGTGTCCTGATGCATGTACGATGGGCGGCTGAAGCAATGTTCGGGATAAGTTCAGCCGCCATGCTCGGGTTGTGATCCGTTTGATCCCGATCTTGCATTCTCGTTCTATCAATTCCGAGGAGGGGATTTTGACCCCAACAGCCATCACAAGGATAGTACCTGCAACCACAACTTCATACAAACACATGCATGCAACAATATTCAACAATTCATCAAACAACATGCATGTGGAAATTGAAGTACCATTTTCATCAAACAAGTATACAGCACACAACACTCCACTTTAACAAACATGCATGCAAGGATCAAGGATTAACTTAAATCAACATGCATGACAACATCAAGAGCCAGCTAGTTAATCAACCATAATCACCACATCACAAACAGTAGGTATGAGGTTTAGGTGGGATTTTCCTAAACTGAACTCACCTAGAATTGCTCCACAGGCTAATGACACCAGCACAGCTTCAGAAACACCTTGCTATCACCACAATCTCCTCCTCTTCTCCTCTCTCTCTCTCTCACTCATAAACCAAGACACAAGGGAAGCAATTTTCTGATTTGGCTAAAGGGAATAAAGGAAGGAGAGAAGAGAGGTTTTTATAGAGAGGAGAGATTAATCTAAGAGAGACAGCTCAAGGGGTGACTAAACCACCTTATAAATTGACACCTAGCCTTAGAACACACTTGGTTCAAACTAAGGACATCTGTATTCCTTCAAAACCATCCAAACTTAATTAATTAGGCAATTACCCTTCTTTTCTTCTAGAAACTGCTTTCTCCATCTTTGCGCACGAAAATATTTGGCTGCAAGACACCTGGATGCTTCAAAATAACTCTGATTAAGCCTTAGACTAATTTCTTTAAAGAATGACCAGCTGATTCAACCATCAAGCTCCTACACTTCGAAAATCATAACTTCCGTTTTCCTTACTCAAAAATTGATCTGTTTAATTCTGAATGCTCCTGCTGATGTCCTTTGTGCGCACAACAAGTTTCAGAATTTTTGGATGTGCAAATCTCGACTTATGAATTTTCTACTCCAAACCGTCAATCTTCGTCATGCCATCTTGTCAGATTTTTAATACTCACAGAAAAAATTTTCTTTGCTTGAATCGTTTTTGCAATAGCTCCATATAGGTCTTGACTACCTCTGTGCAGAAGCCCGGAATTTTTAAAATTGGTTTCCTATTTCGTTCGGAATTATTCTTGCAACAACTCCTTGCTACAAAAATTATAATATTCATTTATTTATTTATTTATTTTTATTTTTATTTTTTTGATCGGGGTATTACACCTGGTCTCCTTTTTGACGCTCGCAAGGCGGCGGGAGGAGATCCAGCTGAGTCCGCGATGGACGTGGAGTACATTGGAGCGTCTGCTCCGGCCTCTACTGTGCCGTTTGATCGTTCAGTGGCTTACGGAGACTTGTCTGGCCTTATGATGGCAGTTCCTTCCTTCTTTGAATTTGTTTTGACGGAGTTTGTTTTTTGCTGATATTTTCTTTTCTTTGATTCAGGTTGCCACTCGAGCTCACGCGACCCAGGCTGCCTTAAGGCCTCGGAGTAGGAGTCCCGGAATAAGGACAAAAAAGATTAAGGCCCTAGAGGTCAAGCTTAGAAATGCGGAGAAGAGGTCCCAGAAGGCTCTCAAGGAAGCGCTTGCTGAGGCCGAGCGGAAGATGGAGCTGGCGCTGAAGCGCTGCCGCTGGGAGTTGGTTGAGAAGTACCGTCTCCGTATTCAGGGCGCTAAAGCTGCTCTTGCGCCGATGCGTGAGGCTAAGTATGGAGAGACCGCTCTGTCTGAGGTTGGCTCGAACCTTGGTCTGGTCCGAGACATTAGATCCGGGAAGTCCAAGGTCGAGGAGGAGGAAGGAAAACTGGAGGCTTCGTTGGAGCAGCTCAAAGGAGGAGGCTGGGTTGGCTCCTACGATCGGGCTGCTACCGTCCTCGACAGCTACTTGGTCTGTTCTCCTGTTTCTCCGTGCCAGTCCCCGGAGGCTGAGCCTTTGGATTATGGAGCTCCTACTCCTCTTGTTGAGTATGATTAGCCTTTGGCCTTTTTATCTTGTATTTTCTGCTTCGGTTGTGTTCGAGTCTTTCGACCCTTTATTGTATTCTCTTTGTCTGTCTAACTTGATCGCTTGATGTCTCTTTTTATGGAGATTTATTATCTCTTTGCTCCGCCTTTAGTTGTTCTGAACTTCTTGTTTGTTTTGCCTTTAAATCCGAACAGAGGCTTGTTTTCGGGTTGCAAGTCTTGATAAAGGAAAATTGGGCGGCCGGTACGTCTCTCTACTGAGGACGGGCGGCTAGCCCGTTTTGTAGTGTGAAGGGCGACTTGCCCATCTTTCTACGGAGGACGGGCGGCTGGCCCGTTTTGTAGAGTGAAAGGCGACTGGCCCGTCTTTCTACGGAGGACGGGCGGCTGGCCCATTTTATAGAGTGAAAGGCGACTGGCCCGTCTTTCTACGGAGGACGGGCGGCTGGCCCGTTTTGTAGAGTGAAGGGCGGCTGGCCCGTCTCTCTACGGAGGATGGGCGGCTGGCCCGTTTTGTGGAGTGAAGGGCGGCTGGCCCATCTCTCTACGGAGGACGGGCGGCTGAGGGCGGCTAGCCCGTTTTGTAGAGCGGAGGGCGGCTGGCCCGTCTCTCTACGGAGGACGGGCGGCTGGCCCGTCTCTCAACGGAGGACGGGCGGCTGGCCCGTCTCTCTACGGAGGACGGGCGGCTGGCCCGTCTCTCTACGGAGGACGGGCGGCTGGCCCGTCTCTCTACGGAGGACGGGCGGCTGGCCCGTCTCTCTACGGAGGACGGGCGGCTGGCCCTTTTGTAGAGCGCAGGGCGGCTGGCCAGTCTCTCCATGGAAGACGGGTGGCTGGCCCGTTTTGTAGTCGATAGGAATTGCGTTGCAGTGTTGTTGCGGACACTCGAACTTCAGACCATGTCGGTTTTTTCGAATATTTCCTGGGTTAAATGCAGTCTCTTGTTGTTGCGGGGAACCAAGGTTGTCCAGATCCCTCTTTCGACCGAACGGTTTTAGGATCTCGTATCAGAGCCGGTTTGATACCGCGTTCTTGAGATGTCTTAGACCAGCTTTCCATGTCAGGCGTTTTTCTAGGTTTGGCGAGTTTACTTCGTGACATATGCTTCACACTGTTTGCCTATGGGAAGCGTTAGTGAAGATAAACTAAACAGAACATCGTCTTGAACGCTTCCTGCAGGATCGCGGGATGTTAGGTCGCGCCCTTTAGATGTTGATCCGGAAATTTGTATAGCGCGCTAGTCTTATCCACTGCGGGATGTTGAGAGAACCATGGTTTAAAAAGATAGTCTTGTTGTGGCCAGCAACAGAAGGATTTGTTGGGAGGACTTATGTACTTGGGAGAAGTTTTTCAGTATCTTGATTAGTTGGTAGTCTTGGATAGGTTGCGGGATACTAAGGCTCGATGTTTATCCGGCTTGCAGTCCGAGTAAAAGATGTGCTATGAGACACTAAGTCTCAATGTCCACTTTCTCGGGTTTTTCAGGACTTACTTGCTTTCCGGGACAGGTTACGAGATGCTAGGTCCCGATGTTTGTCGGAATGGTGTTCGCGGGAACTTTTCAAGTTTTGGATGTGTTATGAGATACTAAGTCCCAATGTCCATCCTCTTGATTTGTTTGCGAAAATTTGGGAGTATGTATATATGGACCCACTCCCCCCTTTTTTTATGGAGAGGGGGCAACTGAACTCTTTTTTTAAGCGAGCTGCCTACGTACCCTTCGTGAAAAGGGATCAAGTCAACCGTACTTCAATTTTTTTTTTTTTTTGGTGGCGAGAAGGCGGCTAAGTCTTGGTTACGGAGTCGTCCGTTATAGCTTCGGCGGTTTCCGAGATCCTCTCGTCGTTACTTTCTGTCTTGTCCTGGTCGGTTCCAGCATCCGTGGGTTGAACCTCCGTTTTTTCGAACTGTTCTGTTCTACTTACTTTCTTTCCTAACTCGGGAACTTCGTCTTCCTTCCTCCTTTTAGGATTCTCTGTCTGCGGGATGGTCAGATTCCAGAGCTTGTGCTCGGCTAGAAAACAGATCCGGGCCTCTTTCTGATTTCCCCAGACGGTCTTGATTCCGTTCGGCGTTGGGAAATTCAGATAGAGATGATACATTGATGGGATCGCTCGCATTGAGTTGATCCATAGAGTTCCCATTATCACATTATAAATCGTGGGGTGGTTGGCCACTGCAAAATTGACGATCTTCGTGATTCCGCCGGCGCGAACTGGGAGCTGGATTATCCCGTCTGTCACTGTGACTTCGCCAGAGAACCCGGTTAGCGACCTCGGATTGGGCTTTATCATCGATGGGTCAACCTTCATTCTTTGAAGCGTCTCCCGAAAGATGACGTCTACCGAACTTCCGGTGTCGATCAAGACTCGAGAGACGTCATGGTCGTTGATGTCCAGCTCCACCACCAATGGGTCGTCATGAGGTTGATCGAGACCTTCGGCGTCCTTTTCGTGAAAGGCTATCCGGTCGTCGTTTTCAGTGATCGGCTCCCGCGGGTTCGACTCCTTGTCTCTTCTTCTCAAGAACACCTTTATCGAGGCCACCGTATCTCGGCAGTAGTGAGATCCTCCGATGATCATGTGGATCCTTCTGCGGTTTACGGCGGAGTCGTCTCTGTTCGGTCTCTTTCCCCATTTGGGGGCGTCCTCGTCGGGCCTCTCAGGACATTCCATATTAGGTCATCCGCCTGGGGCGCCAGCGTCTTCTTCGGTTGCTCCGAGACTTTGGAGGGTCACTCCGTTTCCGAGTTCCCCGGCTAATAGCTTCGCCGTGAGCCTTCTTCCGACCGTTGTGCAGTTTTCAGTTGAGTGGCCCTTGGCCTTGTGGAAGGTACAGAAAGTGTTCTCGTCGTATCCTAGTCGAGTCCATGTATTCCATGGCCCTCGGTTACGCCCATCAGACGGTCTTTCCGTGTTTATCTGGTAGTTATGCGCTCTGCCCGGGTTGGGTTCTTCGTCTCGGCTGCTTCGCGTGCTCCTTCTCTCATTTGGAACGTTTGAAGGCTGCACTGTGCCTTTGGCGACCAATTTCGAGGATTGGTGCTTTCCGGCCGGGACCCTCATGTCTTCCTCGTAGATTACGAAGTTAGAGGCACGATGGAGAGCGTCTTGAATGGTTACCGGTGGATTTACAGTACTCTCCTTCCGGAAGCTCGAAGTCTTTAGCAAGGACTTCTTTGGTGCATTTATTGCGGCACTGTCGCTTAGGCCGTCAATCTTGGAAACGATCACTTAAAACCTTTCGATGAAATCTCGAAGGCTTTTTTAGGGCCCTTGCGACAGCGAGTATAGGTCCGCGTCGGATGTTGACTGACTTATAAACAGTAAGTAATGCTTCAGGAAGGCCGCTGATAATTGGTCGAAGCCGTCGATCGAGTCTCTTTCCAGTCTTGAGAACCACGACAGGGCTGATCCCTTCAGATGTTCCACGAAGAGAAGGCAAAATCCGGCGTCCCTCTCTTCAGGTTTGAATCTAGCCCGTCCCATCGCGATGTGGAAGGATGTGAAGTGTTCCGGGACTACATGTGTTTGGTGTCATAGTCTAGTAATTGAATCAGTAGATAGAAGCTGCATTTATTTGGAAAAAAAACAGAGAAGAAAACTTATGGTTGAACTATCGTAAGCTACCGTCGCATGAGACCTTCAAATTTGTGTGGGAACTTGTAGTTCAGGGATAGTATCCTGTTTCGGAGAATCCTATCAATTTGATTGCACGGTACCCATTTCTCTTGATTTCGACGCGAGTTCCGCTCCCTCCAAATATGGTAGAGAACCGTTTGGAAAAGCATTTTGAACAATATCCCATCCAGAACCGAGTTGTGATTACTAGCAAGCATTGCGACAGTTGTAGTCCAATTTGGATCAGGATCACGCTGTAGTAAACCACCTGCGAGATTACTCCAGACTGTGAAAGTATAAGGACAGGAAAAAAACAAGTGGTCACGCGTTTCATCTCTCTCACCGCAGAAGAGACAACGGTTGTGAATCCCCCACTTCCTCATACGGTCGCCAGTGGACAGACGATTGAGGAAAGCCATCCAGACAATGAAAGAGAACCGAGGTACTGCTTGTGTAAACCAAACCTGCTTAGCCCATTGTACTTTGTTCCGCCTTGATCTGATCAGTTCCCATGTTTTCCTTGGTGAAAAAGTATCAGAATATTCGTCTTCGTCGTTTTTCCATAGCGTGATGTCAGGTCCGAGTGCATTCTCCGGTACCGGCTCTTTGAGGATGTTGTCAATAAGTTCATGATGACGTCTCCCCCGGCGAGTTGTTAATAGCCATCTTCCATCCCTTACAGCATCCGAAACCTTCGCATTGGAGGGAATACCCAGACAAGAAGGTCCTGAAACTCCAGTGATATGAATGAGCTTGCCTTTGCGTAGCCAGTCATCATACCAGAAAAAACTCTCATAACCATCACGTATATCCTTCCTTATAAATGAATAAGCCCCCACATACCTCATTTTAAGTAACTTGCGCCAGACCCAAGATCCCAATTGCGTTTCCTTAACCTCCTGGAATGAGCATCTTCGTAATAGATTTGTTCGATTCCAAGCAACCGAAAACGATCCCGATAGTGTGAATAATCTCCAAATGAGTGATAAGGCAAATACCTTGGATGTATCCCGTAGACGTCGGATGCCCAACCCACCCTCCTGCTTTGGGACCACTAACTTCTATTTAAATAATTAAACTAATTTTTACCACCTCTCTCCGCCATCAGCTGCCACCTCTGATCTTTGGCCACGAAAAACCCTTGCCAAATGACGCCTGGTTACTCAGATATTAGCTTGATCACCTTCTAGAAGAATTCTCTGAAAAGTTTCCTCAGGGTGTCCAAATCCAACCTTACAGCAACTTAAAATCGTAACTCCTGTTTCACTTGCTCAAAAACTGCTCTGCTTGATCTTTAATACTCCTCCAGATATCTGTAGCGCCTCCAAAAAGTTTCAGAATTTTTAGATGAGTAGAACTCGACTTATGAATTTTCTTGTCCAAACTGCCAATCTTCGTCATTCCAACTTGTCCGATTTTTAATTCTCACAGGAGAATTTTTATTTGACTGAATCCTTTTGCAATAGCTCCATCTGAGTCTTGAGTACATCTGTGCACAATCCCGGAAATTTTACAATTCTCCTCCTAATTCTTTAGGATTTATTTCTTTGGAATGTTCCTTTTTCCAGGAAAAGCTGACATTTCCGATTTTCCTACGTCGCGTCTGAATTTTTGCTTGGCATGAATCCTATTGTACTGGCTTCCTTGATGTCTTCTGCAGATACGCTCCAAGTCCCGTAATTTTTGAAATTTTCCTGATCAGTCGTCGAAAATTGTTTTGTTTCATTGTACTATTCCGCCCTGAACTGGGGTATTACATAGACCGTCCCAACAAAGGATCACCGAAACAACCCAGAAGTCCAAGTGACTGAGTCCAGGTCGTAGCAGTAGCAGAAGCTGAGGCACCAAATCGCGACAGAGAAGACACCGTCGACCCGGACGATACGTTAGCTTCCCCGCCTCGACGACGTATTAATCATATTATGGGAGGATTGAGGACGTGCAACGACTCGGTCCGATCCATCAAAAAGTACGGGCGCCAAAGCACCAAACAACGGAAGAAGGTGTTCGCCGGACAGACCCAGTCGGCTACCGTCGACCAAAACTGCAGAATGATCAACATCACCAAAAATGACACTTTGGGACTGGACCAGCCGCACAACGACCCGCTGGTCATCGAACTAATGATCGCCGACTGCGAAGTCACGAAAATACTGGTAAATACTGAAAGCTCGGTGGATCTTATCTTCATGGAAACGCTCCAGAAAATGGAACTCAGAGACTACACACTCAAACCACGTTCCAAACCACTGACCGGTTTCGGTGGGGACACGATGATGACAAGTGGAACCATCAGGCTCCCCGTTTACGTGGGCGGCGTGACCATACTGGTAAAATTCCTAGTGGTGGATAAACCGGCCATCTACAACGCCATAGTCAGGACGCTGTGGCTCCACGCAATGAGAGCCGTAGCATCAACCTACCATCAGTGCATCAAATTCCAGGCGCTGGCCGGCCTATGTACGGTCAGAGGGGATCAGACGATGTCAAGAAATTGCTTCTTGACCGAAAGGAGGTTGCGAGATGCACCACCAACATGCCTTGTAATAGAAGAAAAGGAGCTAGGGGAGCCGAGTCCGCGAGATTTTTCCCCGAAAGAACAGACGGAAATGATAAACATCGACCCGAAGAATCTGGAGAAGCAAGTGGCAATAGAGACAGAACTCAAACCGCAAATCCGCGACGAACTCATAAGCTTCCTAGAAAAGAACGTGACGACATTCACCTGGTCTGCCGACGACATGATAGGAATCAACCCAGCGATAACTTGCCACGAGCTCAACATGGATTAGACCTACAAACCCATGAAACAAAGAAAGAGGAAGTTAGGACCCGAAAGAGCCAAGGCAGTAAACGACGAGGTAAAGAAATTAACCGAGGCCGGTTCGATCGTCGAGGTTCGTTACCCAGAATGGCTGGCCAATCCGGTGGTGGTGAAGAAGAAGAACGGATTGTGGAGGGTATGCGCAGATTTCACCGACCTAAATAATGCCTGCCCAAAGGATAATTTTCCACTTCCGCACATCGACCGAATCGTCGAGGCCACTGCCGGGAACGAGTTGTTGTCTTTCATGGATGCTTTCTCCAGATATAATCAAATCGCCATGCATCGCGACGATCGGAAAAAGACAGCATTTATCACCGACCAGGGGAGTTATTGCTACAAGGTCATGCCTATCGGCCTGAAAAACGCTGGTGCGACCTATCAGCGCCTCGTAAACCACATGTTCGCCGAACAGCTAGGACGTACGATGGAGGTATACATTTGTGAGAGCCGAAACTCACACTGTCGAAATTTATATTTTGCGGGGCTCCGAAAAATTCTATTAAACAAGAACTAAAGGGCAAAAAAGTAAAAAGATGAGAAAGATGATTTTATTGATAATTCTGTCAGTACAAAAATATTCGAGAAAGCTTATTGTCTTATATCTCGAAGGCTCTTCACTTGAGTTTGGATGATCTGAAAGTGAATACAAGGGTGTCTATTTATATGAGAGAGTCTGGGGTCTCAAAGACTAATCTAAGCAATGTGGGACATTGTAAAAATCCCTTTCCTAGCCGCCAATGACCTGATGGGCCGCCGACCTGTCGCCTCTCTTCCGTCATGGCCCGTCCATCTTGTTTTGGCCCAGCTTGTCTTTTAAATCTTCTAGTCCGATTTTCTTTGGTTAAAAGCCTTCTTCTGGTTTATTTTAAGTAAACTCCTTGATGTTTTTCCATGTTCCGGACAGCGTGAAATCCGTCTTCAAATGGCGTGATGTTTCTTCGAGAATTATTGGGCTGAGGCCCAATAATCAGGAAATAGCTTCTAAGACCGGTCCGAGAGGTGGGGGCCGGCCGTAGCCCATGTCTTGGCTCAGTGAATGCTCCGGGCTGAGAAGATATGCTGAGATTCGTCTTGAGAGGTCGTTAGAGAATTCAGTTCATCCGTCGGACCGGATGCCGAGACCTTGGTCCGACGAGCATTTGGTCGGAGCGACTTGATCAGCTCCTGAACGGGTTTAAGATTAGTGAACCAATTTGCCTCGTTAAAACCTTTCCTGGAAAACCCTTTGGGACAAAACCAAGGATAAGGAAAGAGTACAAATGGTAACTACCCGTTTAGTTCATCTGCGACCGGTTAAGCCAAGAGCTTGACCCGGGCAGGCGTTTGGTCTCATTTCGTGGGCTTGCTGCCAGAGTATGAAATGTTCAACCGTTGATTCGGCCTTTCGTCTCATCAATCTCCGAGGAGGGGATTTTGACCCCAACAGTTAGCCCCCCAGCTCATGGCCTTTGCTTGCATGCGCGAGGAGCGTTTGATGAGATATTAATTGGGATTGATGGACCAAAGGCCTCTGCGTGTGTCTTCTTGAGGGCAGGTCTCCGAAAAATGATTGTAGCGAATTTTTTCCTATTCGGGTCCAAAAACTCATAGGCGGCCGATTTGGTAGAGGATTTTCCTCTTCTTGTTACGCTTGAGAATTGGAAAAATCCTCCACTTTTCAGAAACTGAAAAATTTCCTTTTTCTTGCTTGGAAAGGAATTGGAAGAACTTCCTTTTTCTAAAAAGTTGGGAATTGAAAAACTCCTTTTTTTTTTCCTTTTTAGAAATACGAAAATTTCCAATCCTTCCATGCAGCCTTGTTGTATATATATGTGCCCTCCTCTCCTTGTCTTCGACGATTTTGATACCAAAAAACTCTCCTCCTTCTTTTTTTTTAGCTTGTTATCATGGTTAGGTTATCACTCCGTGAGAAGATGGAGAAGGATGGAAAGAAGACGAAGGGGACGGACGGCCGGTCAGCTCCTAAGCCCGGGACCAAACCGTCAGCCCATCCTCCAGTCTCTAAGCCGGCGGGGAGCTCTCTAGCCGTTCCTCCGCCGGAATGGCTGGCTGGTGGGCTGGTTTCTCCACCGGCTGTTCTTACTCCATTTAAGAAGGATGCGCTCTTGCGCGTAATGCGGCAAAGTGAGTTCCAGAGTCTCGGGGAGTCGTTTATAGCTTGAGTGGAGCGGATAGCGTCTTGCGTCAAAAGCGAGAGACCGAATAGGTGGAAGACGCGGTGAAGAAATCTTCTTCGCCCGGCATTACGTCGGACTCTCATCTTGCTTTCCCAGAGTCGGTTTACAAGAACCGTGGTCAGGCGGCCAAAAGTTTTTCGGCGATGGTAGACTCGAGCTTCAGGTTTCCTGCATATGGCGATCTTGAAGAATCCGAAACATATGAGGAGATGGCTTTATGCGGATCGAAGGTGAATTTTCCTTTTTCTGCCTTCTTTCCTTTTCTTCGATATTTTCTTTTTCTTGACGCTCTTTTTGTTTGTAGTTCATATCCTCCGTTAACAAGTGCATCGGTTCGTACGATGCCGCCATTCGCGGGGTTCGCAAGCGCGCCAAGGAGAGTGTTCGCTCGGTGAAGAGGAAGCTTGAAGTCCTTGAGTCGTCGAGTTCGCGGCAGATCAAGTTGCTCGAGAGGCAAGTCTTAGATTTGCAAACTGAAAAGGATAGAGCCGTGTGTATGTCTGTTCGCCTGGAGGCTAGGGTTTCTCTTCAGTCCGAGGAACTAATGGATTTAGCGGGCCAGCTCGTGACTGCCAAGGCCTCGCGTGATGCTCACGGTTGCAAGGCTTGTTCCGCTGAGGTTCCGGTCTTCTTGAAAGAGTTAACAGGAACTCTCGGTTCTCTGTCCGAAGCCAGGGCCGAGGAGGTGAATTTAGCCCAGATTGCGGTAAACCTCGAGTTGATTGCGTTGCTCCAAAATGACGAACTTCCCGACTTAGACCGAGAGAAAGCCAATCTCTTGAAATGGAAAACTCACTTTGATGGTGCAGATAGCGGGTTCGATGACATGATTGCTCATGTTCGGGAGAAGATTGACTCTCAGTTGGTTCCTCTTTCTGGTGATCCGACTGCTCTGACTTCCGAACCTAGCTCGCTTGAGAAGGAGGCCGCATCGATAGGAGTTCTTGACCCAGCCAGATCCAAGGAGGCCGTTCCCGGGATCGTGGACCTTGCCGTGGTTAAGGCATTTGGCCCGGAGTCTTGATCTTCGTTTTTTGTTTTCTGGAGTTTGCTTTCGTTTCGTCTTCTCTCTTTTTTTTTTTGAATCCTTGTATCGTCTAGCCTCATTTGTGGCCGATTGAGTTTTTGCTTCTGAGATTAATGCAAAGGTTTTGGACTGTTCTTGAGGCTCTTTCTTTTCCTGCTTAGTGTTTCTTGTTTGACGAAGGATGCCAGGCCCAATCTCTGAAAGAGATAGCGACTGGTCCGTTTGCCAAGAGGCGTTTGCTTTATTTGCTGCTTGTCAAGAGGTGTTTGCGTTGTATAGCTTGCTGAGAGGCGTTTGCTTTATTTGTCGCTTGCCAAGAGGCGTTTGCGTTGAGTTGGAGTGTTATTCCGGATACTCGAACTTTTGGCCAGGTTGCGATGTTTTCCTGGGCTTATGTTTTGGTCTCGAGGAGTTACACATTTCAATTCCTCTCTCGACTGAACGCGTTTAGGATCTCATATTGGAGCCGGTTTGATACTGCGTTCAGAGATGTTCAAGACCAGCTTTCCATGTTAGGCGTCTTACTGGGTTTACGAGCTTATTTCGCGGTTTACACCTCGCACTATTTGCCTATGCGAAATGCTCCTGAAGATAAGCTTAAAAGAACATCGTCTTCGACGCTCCCTGCAGGATCGCGGGATGTCAGGTCACACCGCTGCGGGATGTTGAAAGAACCATGGTTTAAATCACCCTGAGAGGCGATTTGTGCCGAGAGGCGATTTGTGCCGAGAGGTGATTTCTCGAACAAAGAAGTCTCGTTGTGGCCAGAAACGGATGATCTCGTCCGAGAAGATGGGATTTAAGGTTCCAAGTTTTGACATTTCTACCCTTTTGCGAGAATTTCTTTGGGAGTATGTATATACGGACCCACTCCCCCCCCCCTTTTTTTTTTTTGAGGGGGCAACTGAACTCGTTTTTTAAGCGAGCTGCCTACGTACCCTTTGTGAGAAGGGATCAACTCACCCGTAGTTCGGGTTTTGTTTTTTGTTTTTTTTTTTTTGTTTTTTTTTTTGAAGTGCCTCTGCTTCATCGAATACGGAATTGACCGTTTCGTGCTACGCGATCTTGGATGTCTTCTTTTTTGCAGTTGCCGGTCCTTGTTCGTCTTTGTCTTCTGCGGGTTCGAGCTCCGTTCTTTTGAACTGATCCGTTCTGCTTGTTTTCTTTCCGTCTTTCGTGTCTTCTTCTTCTTTCTTCCGTTTTGGGTTTTCTCTTTGTGGGACCGCCGGGTTTCGGAGTTTGTGTTCCGCAAGGAAACAAATCCGGGCTTCTTTTTGGTTTCCCCAGATGGTCTTGATTCCGCTGGGGGTTGGGAACTTCAGACAAAGATGGTACGTTGACGGGATTGCTCGCATCGAGTTGATCCACGGGGTCCCCATGATAACGTTGTAGATTGCGGGGTGATTAGCCACCGTGAAATTTACCACCTTCGTGATTCCGCCGGCGTGGACCGGGAGTTGGATCGTCCCATCGGTCATAATGACTTCTCCGGAAAATCCAGTGAGCGATCTAGGATTTGGCTTCACTTCCGATAGATCCACGTTCATTCTTCGGAACGTCTCCCGGAATATGACGTCCACCGAACTTCCGGTGTCGATCAATACCCTTGACACGTCGTGGTCGTTGATGTCCAGTTCTACGACCAGGGGATCGTCGTGGGGCTGATCGAGCCCTTCGGCGTCGTCTTCGATGAAGGCGATCCTGTCATCATTCCCGGCCATAGGGGCTCGTGATACACGAGTTTTAAACCTTTATTTCCTACTGCAAGTGCACAGCATACGAAGTAGTACTTAGGGTCGATCCCACGAAGACCAGTTTCACACTTTGATCTAATGAGCTAAATCAAAAGCTAAGACAATTCAATTATGGTTTTGGTTTTGTAAATAGCAAGTAATAAAAGCAAAATCGGTTGTAAAGATAATATTAAACAAGCGTTAGGTCAAGGAATATCGCAGGAGATTCAGAGCAATGGATCAAACAACTATTCAGGCAATGATTAAGCATAAGTCTAGAACTCAAACATAAAGATAATATCAATCCACTCTCGTGGCATCAATAACTTTTATCTAACAACCTAAAATCCTTAACTCTCGTTGGTTTTAGAAATCGCAGACAAGCATTAAGGATAGGTTTGATTGGTTCACAATTCTCCAATACATCTACTCTCGCAGTTAATGAATAAATTGCTCACCCAAGTTTCTTCTAGCAACCTAGCAACTCTTGCTGTCTAAGTTAAACTCAATATCATAAAATCAAGTGATCAATTCGATCTAAGCATTAAGAACAACAAAGGTGAAGACATCGATTTGAATAGCCTATTTGTGTTTAACCCTACAGCTCATGAATTCCTTTGACAAACCTTAACCTAACTAAGAGATCTACTTAGACATAATTAAAGAAGAAGAAAACAAAGAGATTATAGAGTTCATCATAAAAGCTTGAATAGATAACAAAAGCTGAAAAGAAACTTCAATAAGAACTTGATCAAAGTATAAATATAGATAACAAAAGCTGAACATAAACTTCAATAAGAACTTGATCAAAGCATAAAGATAGATAATAAAGGCTGAAAATAAACTTATAAGAACTTAATCGAAGCATAAAGATAGGTAATAAAACTGAAAATAAACTAAATAAAACTTGATCAAATCATAAATGTTTAAAGCTTAAAAGAGAAGAGAAACAATGTTTAGAAGCTAGAGAAGAGTGAGAGAAGAAGATGGTGTGTTTTGAAGCATCAAGAGTGAGTCAAATATATAGGCCAAGGTGTAGGGGAGTAGGTAAGACGGGGAACGACCGTTCTGGAGGAGAACGGTCGTTCTAAGTGGTCGATCAAAGTAGGTGGGTGTTGGTGAGTCGGGGAACGGTCGTTCTTGGGGGAGAACGGTCGTTCCATGCTCTTTTGTTGGTAGAGTAGGTGAGATGGGGAACGATCGTTCTGTTGAGGGAACGGTCGTTCTCTGGCTCTTGTCGGCAGGGTAGGTGAGATGGGGAACGACCGTTCTGTTGATGGAACGGTCGTTCTGAATGGTCGTTCTAAGTCCGGAGCTGATCCAAGCCCGGAATATCAAAACCGATGTCCGTGCAAAGTTCGTGTGAAGAACCGGAAGTTTGTGCAGAGAGTTCGTGTGCTAGAAGACAAAAGAGGAAGGGGCAAGCGAATGGATAAGGCTGGCGTGAGCTGTCCCATGAGCTGTCCACCTTTTGCTTTAATTTGAATAAGATGCCTTTTGCTTTAGCATCTTTGAATAGATTCCTTGTCTAGGTTCAATGAATGTGTAAAGGGAAACCCTAAAGGCTTTCTCTATATAAACAAGTGTAACCCTTTGTAATGAATAAAGGAAATAGATTGATAAGCTTTCATACACGTTTTTAGCTCTCTTTACATTACATTGGTCTTATTCATCATTAACCATGTAGTGAATTAGTGTTAAAACTGTGTTTAGGCTATGCCCATTAAGGGCTAAGCCATTTGCTTATCAAAATTGTTTCCTTCACAAACCAAACCACCAAAGTCTTCTTCTTGTTGTTCTTGGTGTTCATCTCTCCTTCTTCCTTCCTCACACACAGCCGGTTCATGATATGTTCTCTAAGCTTGTGTTTGTGATGGATCTAAGAGGAGTATTCTTTCCCACACCAACAGCCGGATCTTGTGTTCCCTTAAGCTGTTTGGTTGTGGTGGTTCTAAGAGGAGACAATCACTAGTTGATTGATCTTCTCATTCATCTCTTTCCCCACACCATAGCTGGATTCTGTATGTCCTTCAAGCTATGTGTTTGTGGTGGATCCAAGGAGAGACTCTCACAAGTTGAGTGTTCTCTCTCATTCTCGGATTTGGTGAGCTCTTGTTGATCCAAAACCAACATGGTATCAGAGCGGTTTCTTGAGTTCACCTCTTCCTCTTTGTTTTTGGCTCATGAATCCAAGGATTTCTCTTCTTCTTGTTCCTTAGTGAAACCGTTTTTGGCAAGCTTGAAAAGCTTTAACCAAAGCGTGAATGAAGAAGAGAGGAAGGATGAAGCCTGTTTTCTTTCAGCTTATGAATCCAAGGATCTCTCCATTTCTTTCTCTTAAAAACGTTTTTGATATGCTGAAAAGCTAAGATTCAAGGCATTTGAGAAGAAAGGAGAAGAAGGATGAAGCACTTTGTTTTCAAAGTTTCTGATTTCAAGTTGATACTTACAAAAGGTTGGTTTTTTTTCATTGAAAAGCTTTGATCTTTGTCTTGAAAACCCTTCTTTCAAATCGATTTTGAACCAAAAGCTTTGATTTTTCACTGGTTTTGGAGTCTTTGTTCTTAAATTGAGTTGCTTAAGTTCAGATCTTGAAGAGAGATTCCAAGAACTAGCACTCAAAGGAGAATAAAGATCCATGTTTTGAGTTAATGGGCAAAGTGTTTTGTACCATTAATCTCTGAGTGTTAAGGCCAACAAACCAAAAGTGTTGTTTGGTCCATTCAAATCAGTCCTTGTTCATCATGATTGTGAGGTTTATGATGAACTTGGCTGATCCAATTCAAATCTTCCGCTGCTATACTCTACTATTCTCTATTATTCTCTACTATTCTCTACAATCTCTATTATTCTCTATTATTGTCTATTCTTTATTTTCTCTTTGCTCACACCATCTTTGTCAAGAACTGTGTTTCAGGTACAAGTTCAAAGGTGTGAAGAATGATGGCTTAATGAAGACACATCATACTTGTTGTTAGAACCATGTTTAAAGCGCTGAACATGATGAATCAACACAAGATGGTGATGTCCAAGCCAAAACACAAACTGGTTCCATGATGGATTCAAAACCGGTTGTGTCTTAAGGCCATGGTCCAAGGGCATCAAACCATGAGCTTAATGCGGCTCCAAGGAGTGGAGTTCAAGCCGCCAATCAACCCCACAAGGGAGAGCAATCTGCTTCCCAACTCAGCCCATTCAGTCCTTCATTCAAAATAAAGGCTGTCTCTTAACCTTAAGCTCTTTTCCATTAATTCATTGTTGATCTCTTGTTGATTGTCCACTTAGTTATCATTTGATATCCCTTGGTAGAACTTTAAGCTTTCTTTTGTTTGAACCTCCTGATCAAAGGTTCAAAGGAGAGGAGATTGAGGCTATAACATGAGGAGCTTGGATGGAGACTAAGGAAGGCACCAAAGGAGGCTACATGAAGGGAAAGGCGGATCATTCAAAAGGCTTGGAATGACTTCAAAACCTCAGCATTGTTGTGTTTGATGATCATGTCCAATGCCTCATCACTTGGCGGTTCAAGAAGAAGTTCAAAACCGCCCATTCAGCCTTCTCTCCAAACGCAAAGGCTGTTTCTAACCCTTAATCTCATTCATTTATATTATGCTCTTTACCTTAGTTCAGAATTGCTTGATCATTGTTTCGTTTGAATCCTTAGTTATAGCAATTAATCCTTTGATATTCCTTGTGGTTGTTACTTAATCTCCCCTCCTTTATCTCTTGTTTTAAGGTTAAAGGAGACCATGAGAGCCTCAAAGGAGATTGCAAGATGCGGATTCATTGAAAGAAGAAATCAAGTCATGAAGAGCTAAAGAAATGAAGATGCGATTCAAGTCTTGTGAGGTGAAAGCCAGTTCATGTGATCTTGTAGTCCATGTTCTTTTGTTGGTATCCGCAACCCTAAGGCTCAGACCTTTAGGGCCGTTCTTGCCAAGGAAGAACAAGTCAAGATTAAAGGAGCCGGTTCATTTTATGCCAAGGTTCAAGCTATTCCAAATGGACCAAGGACAGGCTATACTCTTTTTACCCAATGGAGTTTTATCCCAAAGTGGTTTTCTCTATTGGGGTTTTTAATGAGGTAGCCTACTCGGTGTCCAAGCTTGGCCTTTGGTCCCCTTAGAGGAGTTCCGCCGACCAAGCTTGCGGGGGGGTGTTAGCATATATAAAGGAGAGAGGCCGGAGAGGCCTCGTGCAAAGTCCGGGTTAAACACAAGTGGAGACAGAAGCTGAAGGAAGCAAACAGAAGCTGACAGAAGCTTCTGTCAAGACATAAAAGAGCCAAGATGGCCGTGCAAAGCCCGGGAAAGCAGAAGTCTCAACACAAGGCTTGACAGAAGACTCAACAGAAGCTTCTGGCAAGTCCGTGCAAAGTTCGTGTGAGGCCGTACGGTACAGAATCCGTACAGTCCGTACACAATCCGTACACCATCAAGTCCGGAGCTGATCCAAGCCCGGAATATCAAAACCGATGTCCGTGCAAAGTTCGTGTGAAGAACCGGAAGTTTGTGCAGAGAGTTCGTGTGCTAGAAGACAAAAGAGGAAGGGGCAAGCGAATGGATAAGGCTGGCGTGAGCTGTCCCATGAGCTGTCCACCTTTTGCTTTAATTTGAATAAGATGCCTTTTGCTTTAGCATCTTTGAATAGATTCCTTGTCTAGGTTCAATGAATGTGTAAAGGGAAACCCTAAAGGCTTTCTCTATATAAACAAGTGTAACCCTTTGTAATGAATAAAGGAAATAGATTGATAAGCTTTCATACACGTTTTTAGCTCTCTTTACATTACATTGGTCTTATTCATCATTAACCATGTAGTGAATTAGTGTTAAAACTGTGTTTAGGCTATGCCCATTAAGGGCTAAGCCATTTGCTTATCAAAATTGTTTCCTTCACAAACCAAACCACCAAAGTCTTCTTCTTGTTGTTCTTGGTGTTCATCTCTCCTTCTTCCTTCCTCACACACAGCCGGTTCATGATATGTTCTCTAAGCTTGTGTTTGTGATGGATCTAAGAGGAGTATTCTTTCCCACACCAACAGCCGGATCTTGTGTTCCCTTAAGCTGTTTGGTTGTGGTGGTTCTAAGAGGAGACAATCACTAGTTGATTGATCTTCTCATTCATCTCTTTCCCCACACCATAGCTGGATTCTGTATGTCCTTCAAGCTATGTGTTTGTGGTGGATCCAAGGAGAGACTCTCACAAGTTGAGTGTTCTCTCTCATTCTCGGATTTGGTGAGCTCTTGTTGATCCAAAACCAACACAAAGGCTGCGGAAGACCTTTGGTATACCTGACTCAATGCCCTAGGATATGACGCACCTAGACGACAAAGAGGTTTCGATCAAGGATATTACGCACCATGATCGGATCAATGGATATTACACACCATTGACAAAGAACAATGAGTTAACCACTCAAAAAGGTTCCAAAAATAACAAAAGGCTTCTTTTTATTCCTTGCACGAAATGGTACTTAAATAGATTACAAATGTGTTAAAAACTAGGATAAATGTGGTGGAAAACAAGGCCACTCGAAATTAGAACAAAGACCAAAGACTTAGACTTATTAAAGATAGTTTGAATGACTCTTCAACTCTAAGTGACTCTTGATCTGATTAAATCAGACTGGGCCTTGTCGAATTGGCAATTGGGCTTCTGAATTAGCTTCTATGTTGGACCAAGATTGTAGAACAATTCGGTTTGTGGCCTAATTCCATCTGGTCTGATCAGAATCCTTCATTGAATGCTCGGTGGTCTCCATTCGCGTAAGCTGGAAAACACCCAAATTGTAAATGGCATAACTCCTTCATATGAACTCGGATTGATCTGATTCTTCTTCGTGGAGCTTTTTAATTGAGCTGCGAACATTTTCCAAGTGGTTTGATGCAAATTAGCCTTGTGGTTGAGAAGATATGATCCGAACACTGAACGTGTATCTTTGATGCTTCCCATGATTGTATCATCCCCTACCTCTTGAAAAAAGATTTTTCCTCAAATCTGGCTCTTGTCAAATAAAAACTATACCCAATGCAATTTCTCCTTTTTTTTTTGTTTTTATACAAAAACAAACAACAACAGAAACAGAAGATGGAAGAAGATGAAGAGGTGAGATGATGGTAGAAAGATAGAATGATAAAACCAAACCTAGTGTGGAGCTCTGATACCAAATGACGGGAGTCTCCCAAAGATGATGCACTCTAAGGTGGTGAATGGATAGGCTTTGCATCCAAGAAACCGTAAAGTCTCAGAGATCAAAGGTTGTGGAGCGAATGGTCGCACAGAAGTTGCGGAAGGCTTCAAATTTACCGATGGATCGTAGGGAGCGTCAAAGGCTGCGGAAGACCTTTGGTATACCCGACTCAATGCCCTAGGATATGACGCACCTAGATGACAAAGAGGTTTCAATCAAGGATATTACGCACCATGATCGGATCAATGGATAATACACACCATTGACAAAGAACAATGAGTTAACCACTCAAAAAAGTCCAAAAATAACAAAAGGCTTCTTTTTGTTCCTTGCACGAAATAGTGCTTAAATAGATTACAAATGTGTTAAAAACTAGGATAAATATGGTGGAAAACAAGGCCACTCGAAATTAGAACAAAGACCAAAGACTTAGACTTATTAAAGATAGTTTGAATCACTCTTCAACTCTAAGTGACTCTTGATCTGATTAAATCCGACTGGGCCTTGTCGAATTGGCAATTAGGATTCTGAATTAGCTTCTCTGTTGGACCAAGATTGTAGAACAATTCAGTTTGTGGCATAATTCCATCTGGTCTGATCAGAATCCTTCATTGAAATGCTCAAAAGGTCTCCATTCGCATAAGCTTGAAAATACTCAATTTGTAAATGGCATAACTCCTTCGTATCAACTCGGATTGATCTGATTCTTCTTCGAGGAGCTTTTTAATTGAGCTGAGAACATTTTCCAAGTGGTTTGACGCATATTAGCCTTGTGGTTGAGATGATATGATCCGAACACTGAACTTGTATCTTTGATGCTTCCCATGATTGTATCATCCCCTCCCTCTTGAAAAACGATTTGTCCTCAAATCTGGCTCTTGTCAAATAAAAACTATACCCAATGCAATTTCTCCTTTTTTTTTAAACAAAAACAAATAACAACAGAAACAGAAGATGGAAGAGGAGAAGATGAATGAAAGAAGATGAAGAGGTGAGATGATGGTAGAATGATAGAATGATAAAACCAAACTTAGAGTGGTGCTCTGATACCAAATGACGCGAGTCTCCCAAGGATGATTCACTCTAAGGTGGTGAATGGATAGGCTTTGCATCCAAGAAACCGTAAAGTCTCAGAGATTTAAGGTTGTCGAGCGAATGGTCGCACATAAGTTGCGGAAGGCTTCTGATTTACCGATGGATCGTAGTGAGCGTCAAAGGCTGTGGAAGACCTTTGGTATACCCGACTCAATGCCCTAGGATATGATTCACCTAGACGACAAAGAGGTTTCGATCAAGGATATTACGCACCATGATCGGATCAACGGATATTACACACCATTGACAAAGAACAATGAGTTAACCACTCAAAAAGGTTCCAAAAATAACAAAAGGCTTCTTTTTATTCCTTGCACAAAATGGTGCTTAAATAGATTACAAATGTGTTAAAAACTATGATAAATGTGGTGGAAAACAAGGCCACTCGAAATTAGAACAAAGACCAAAGACTTAGACTTATTAAAGATAGTTTGAATCACTCTTCAACGCTAAGTGATTCTTGATCTGATTAAATCCGACTGGGCCTTGTCGAATTGGCAATTGGGATTCTGAATTAGCTTCTCTGTTGGACCAAGATTGCAGAACAATTCGGTTTGTGGCCTAATTCCATCTGGTCTGATCAGAATCCTTCATTGAATGCTCGGAGGTCTCCATTCACGTAAGCTGGAAAACACCCAATTTGTAAATGGCATAACTCCTTCATATGAACTCGGTTTGATCTGATTCTTCTTCGAGGAGCTTTTTAATTGAGCTGAGAACATTTTCCATGTGGTTTGACGCATATTAGCCTTGTGGGTGCGAAGATATGATCCGAGCACTGAACATGTATCTTTGATGCTTCCCATGATTGTATCATCCCCTCCCTCTTGAAAAAAGATTTGTCCTCGAATCTGGCTCTTGTCAAATAAAAACAATACCCAATGCAATTTCTCTTTTTTTTTTTAAACAAAAACAAATAACAACAGAAACAGAAGATGGAAGAAGAGAAGATGAATGAAAGAAGATGAAGAGGTGAGATGATGGTAGAAAGATAGAATGATAAAACGAAACTTAGAGTGGAGCTCTGATACCAAATGACGCGAGTCTCCCAAGGATGATGCACTCTAAGGTGGTGAATGGATAGGCTTTGCATCCAAGAAACCGTAAAGTCTCAGAGATCAAAGGTTGTGGAGCGAATGGTCGCAAAGAATTGAGAGGAAGCTTTTTTACTGATGGATCGTAGGGAGCGTCAAAGGCTGCGGAAGACCTTTGGTATACCCGACTCAATGCCCTAGGATATGTCGCACCTAGACGACAAAGAGGTTTCGATCAAGGATATTACGCACCATGATCGGATCAATGGATATTACACACCATTGACAAAGAATAATGAGTTAACCACTCAAAAAGGTTCCAAAAATAACAAAAGGCTTCTTTTTATTCCTTGCACGAAATGGTGCTTAAATATATTACAAATGTGTTAAAAACTAGGATTAATGTGGTGGAAAACAAGGCCACTCGAAATTAGAACAAAGACCAAAGACTTAGACTTATTAAAGATAGTTTGAATCACTCTTCAACTCTAAGTGACTCTTGATCTGATTAAGTCCGACTGGGCCTTGTCGAATTTGCAATGGGGCTTCTGAATTAGCTTCTCTGTTGGACCAAGATTGTAGAACAATTCGGTTTGTGGCCTAATTCCACCTGGTCTGATCAGAATCCTTCATTGAATGCTCGGAGGTCTCCATTCGCGTAAGCTGGAAAACACCCAACTTGTAAATGGCATAACTCCTTCATATGAACTCGGTTTGATCTGATTCTTCTTCGAGGAGCTTTTTAATTGAGCTGAGAACATTTTCCAAGTGGTTTTACGCATATTAGCCTTGTGGTTGCGAAGATATGATCCGAACACTGAACGTGTATCTTTGATGCTTCCCATGATTGTATCATCCCCTCCCTCTTGAAAAAAGATTTGTCCTCGAATCTGGATCTTGTCAAATAAAAACTATACCCAATGCAATTTCTCTTTTTTTTTAAACAAAAACAAATAACAACAGAAACAGAAGATGGAAGAAGAGAAGATGAATGAAAGAAGATGAAGAGGTGAGATGATGGTAGAAAGATAGAATGATAAAACGAAACTTAGAGTGGAGCTCTGATACCAAATGACGCGAGTCTCCCAAGGATGATGCACTCTAAGGTGGTGAATGGATAGGCTTTGTATCCAAGAAACCGTAAAGTCTCAGAGATCAAAGGTTGTGGAGCGAATGGTCGCAAAGAAGTTGAGGAAGGCTTCTGATTTACCGATGGATCGTAGGGAGCGTCAAAGGCTGCGGAAGACCTTTGGTATACCCGACTCAATGCCCTAGGATATGTCGCACCTAGACGACAAAGAGGTTTCGATCAAGGATATTACGCACCATGATCGGATCAATGGATATTACACACCATTGACAAAGAATAATGAGTTAACCACTCAAAAAGGTTCCAAAAATAACAAAAGGCTTCTTTTTATTCCTTGCACGAAATGGTGCTTAGATATATTACAACAATGTTTAAAAAAAGATAAATGTGGGGAAACAAGGCCACTCGAATTAGAACAAAGACCAAAGACTAGATTTTAAAGATAGTTTGAATCACTCTTCAACTCTAAGTGATTCTTGATCTGATTAAATCCGACTGGGCCTTGTCGAATTGGCAATTGGGATTCTGAATTAGCTTCTCTGTTGGACCAATATTGTAGAACAATTCGGTTTGTGGCATAATTCCATCTGGTCTGATCAGAATCCTTCATTGAATGCTCGAAGGTCTCCATTCGCTTAAGCTTGAAAACACCCAATTTGTAAATGGCATAACTCCTTCATATGAACTCGGTTTGATCTGATTCTTCTTCGAGGAGCTTTTTAATTGAGCTGAGATCATTTTCCAAGTGGTGTGAGGCATATTAGCCTTGTGGTTGAGAAGATATGATCCGAACACTGAACTTGTATCTTTGATGCTTCCCATGATTGTATCATCCCCTCCCTCTTGAAAAGCGATTTGTCCTCAAATCTGGTTCTTGTCAAATAAAAACTATACCCAATGCAATTTCTCCTTTTTTTTTAAACAAAAACAAATAACAACAGAAACAGAAGATGGAAGAGGAGAAGATGAATGAAAGAAGATGAAGAGGTGAGATGATGGTAGAATGATAGAATGATAAAACCAAACTTAGAGTGGTGCTCTGATAACAAATGACGCGAGTCTCTTAAGGATGATGCACTCTAAGGTGGTGAATGGATAGGCTTCGCGTCCAAGAAACCGTAAAGTCTTAGAGATCAAAGGTTGTGGAGCGAATGGTCGCACAGAAGTTGCGGAAGGCTTCTGATTTACCGATGGATCGTAGGGAGCGTCAAAGACTGCGGAAGAACTTTGGTCTACCTGACTCAATGCCCTAGGATATGATGCACCTAGACGACAAAGTGGTTTCGATCAAGGATATTACGCACCATGATCGGATCAATGGATATTACACACCATTGACAAAGAACAATGAGTTAACCACTCAAAAAGGTTCCAAAAATAACAAAAGGCTTCTTTTTATTCCTTGCACGAAATGGTACTTAAATAGATTACAAATGTGTTAAAAACTAGGATAAATGTGGTGGAAAACAAGGCCACTCGAAATTAGAACAAAGACCAAAGACTTAGACTTATTAAAGATAGTTTGAATGACTCTTCAACTCTAAGTGATTCTTGATCTGATTAAATCCGACTGGGCCTTGTCGAATTGGCAATGGGGCTTCTGAATTAGATTCTCTGTTGGACCAAGATTGTAGAACAATTCGGTTTGTGGCCTAATTCCATCTGGTCTGATCAGAATCCTTCATTGAATGCTCGGAGGTCTCCATTCGCGTAAGCTGGAAAACACCCAACTTGTAAATGGCATAACTCCTTCATATGAACTCGGTTTGATCTGATTCTCCTTCGCGGAGCTTTTTAATTGAGCTGCGAACATTTTCCAAGTGGTTTGATGCAAATTAGCCTTGTGGTTGAGAAGATATGATCCGAACACTGAACGTGTATCTTTGATGCTTCCCATGATTGTATCATCCCCTACCTCTTGAAAAAAGAATTGTCCTCAAATCTGGCTCTTGTCAAATAAAAACTATACCCAATGCGATTTCTCCTTTTTTTTGTTTTTAAACAAAAACAAACAACAACAGAAACAGAAGATGGAAGAAGATGAAGAGGTGAGATGATGGTAGTAAGATAGAATGATAAAACCAAACCTAGAGTGGAGCTCTGATACCAAATGACGCAAGTCTCCCAAGGATGATGCACTCTAAGGTGGTGAATGGATAGGCTTTGCATCCAAGAAACCGTAAAGTCTCAGAGATCAAAGGTTGTGGAGCGAATGGTCGCACAGAAGTTGCGGAAGGCTTCTAATTTACCGATGGATCGTAGGGAGCGTCAAAGGCTGCGGAAGACCTTTGGTATACCCGACTCAATGCCTTAGGATATGACGCACCTAGACGACAAAGAGGTTTCGATCAAGGATATTACGCACCATGATCGGATCAATGGATATTACACACCATTGACAAAGAACAATGAGTTAACCACTCAAAAAAGTTCCAAAAATAACAAAAGGCTTCTTTTTGTTCCTTGCACGAAATAGTGCTTAAATAGATTACAAATGTGTTAAAAACTAGGATAAATGTGGTGGAAAACAAGGCCACTCGAAATTAGAACAAAGACCAAAGACTTAGACTTATTAAAGATAGTTTGAATCACTCTTCAACTCTAAGTGACTCTTGATCTGATTAAATCCGACTGGGCCTTGTCGAATTGGAAATTAGGATTCTGAATTAGCTTCTCTGTTGGACTAAAATTGTAGAACAATTTGGTTTGTGGCCTAATTCCATCTGGTCTGATCAGAATCCTTCATTGAATGCTCGGAGGTCTCCATTCGAGTAAGCTGGAAGACACCCAACTTGTAAATGGCATAACTCCTTCATATGAACTCGGTTTGATCTTATTCTCCTTCTTGGAGCTTTTTAATTGAGCGGCGAACATTTTCCAAGTGGTTTGATGCAAATTAGCCTTGTGGTTGAGAAGATATGATCCGAACACTGAACGTGTATATTTGATGCTTCCCATGATTGTATCATCCCCTACCTCTTGAAAAAAGAATTGTCCTCAAATCTGGCTCTTGTCAAATAAAAACTATACCCAATGCGATTTCTCTTTTTTTTTTGTTTTTAAACAAAAAACAAAAACAACAGAAACAGAAGATGGAAGAAGATGAAGAGGTGAGATGATGGTAGTAAGATAGAATGATAAAACCAAACCTAGAGTGGAGCTCTGATACCAAATGACGCAAGTCTCCCAAGGATGATGCACTCTAAGGTGGTGAATGGATAGGCTTTGCATCCAAGAAACCGTAAAGTCTCAGAGATCAAAGGTTGTGGAGCGAATGGTCGCACAGAAGTTACGGAAGGCTTCTAATTTACCGATGGATCGTAGGGAGCGTGAAAGGCTGCGGAAGACCTTTGGTATACCCGACTCAATGCCTTAGGATATGACGAACCTAGACGACAAAGAGGTTTCGATCAAGGATATTACGCACCATGATCGGATCAATGGATATTACACACCATTGACAAAGAACAATGAGTTAACCACTCAAAAAAGTTCCAAAAATAACAAAAGGCTTCTTTTTGTTCCTTGCACGAAATGGTGCTTAAATAGATTACAAATGTGTTAAAAACTAGGATAAATGTGGTGGAAAACAAGGCCACTCGAAATTAGAACAAAGACCAAAGACTTAGACTTATTAAAGATAGTTTGAATCACTCTTCAACTCTAAGTGACTCTTGATCTGATTAAATCCGACTGGGCCTTGTCGAATTGGAAATTAGGATTCTGAATTAGCTTCTCTGTTGGACTAAAATTGTAGAACAATTTGGTTTGTGGCCTAATTCCATCTGGTCTGATCAGAATCCTTCATTGAATGCTCGGAGGTCTCCATTCGCGTAAGCTGGAAGACACCCAACTTGTAAATGGCATAACTCCTTCATATGAACGCTGTTTGATCTGATTCTTCTTCGAGGAGCTTTTTAATTGAGCTGAGAACATTTTCCAAGTGGTTTGACGCAAATTAGCCTTGTGGTTGAGAAGATATGATCCGAACACTGAACGTGTATCTTTGATGCTTCCCATGATTGTATCATCCCCTCCCTCTTGAAAAAAGATTTGTCCTCAAATCTGGCTCTTGTCAAATAAAAACTATACCCAATGCAATTTCTCCTCTTTTTTTTAAACAAAAACCAACAACAACAGAAACAGAAGATGGAAGAGGAGAAGATGAATGAAAGAAGATGAAGAGGTGAGATGATGGTAGAATGATAGAATGATAGAATGATAAAACCAAACTTAGAGTGGTGCTCTAATACCAAATGACGTGAGTCTCCCAAGGATGATTCACTCTAAGGTGGTGAATGGATAGGCTTTGCATCCAAGAAACCGTAAAGTCTCAGAGATCAAAGGTTGTGGAGCGAATGGTCGCACAGAAGTTGCGGAAGGCTTCTGATTTACCGATGGATCGTAGGGAGCGTCAAAGGCTGCGGAAGACCTTTGGTATACCCGACTCAATGCCCTAGGATATGATGCACCTAGACGACAAAGAAGTTTCGATCAAGGATATTACGCACCATGATCGGATCAACAGATATTTCACACCATTGACAAAGAACAATGAGTTAACCACTCAAAAAGGTTCCAAAAATAACAAAAGGCTTTTTTTATTCCTTGCACAAAATGGTGCTTAAATAGATTAAAAATGTGTTAAAAACTATGATAAATGTGGTGGAAAACAAGGCCACTCGAAATTAGAACAAAGACCAAAGACTTAGACTTATTAAAGATAGTTTGAATCACTCTTCAACGCTAAGTGATTCTTGATCTGATTAAATCCGACTGGGCCTTGTCGAATTGGCAATTGGGCTTCTGAATTAGCTTCTATGTTGGACCAAGATTGTAGAACAATTCGGTTTGTTGCCTAATTCCATCTGGTCTGATCAGAATCCTTCATTGAATGCTCGGAGGTCTCCATTCGCGTAAGCTGGAAAACACCCAACTTGTAAATGACATAACTCATTCATATGAACTCGGTTTGATCTGATTCTTCTTCGTGGAGCTTTTTAATTGAGCTGCGAACTTTTTACAAGTGGTTTGACGCATATTAGCCTTATGGTTGAGAAGATATGTTCCGAACACTGAACGTGTATCTTTGATGCTTCCCATGATTGTATCATCCCCTCCCTCTTGAAAAAAGATTTGTCCTCAAATCTGGCTCTTGTCAAATAAAAACTATACCCAATGCAATTTCTCCTTTTTTTTTGTTTTTAAACAAAAACAAACAACAACAGAAACAGAAGATGGAAGAGGAGAAGATGAATGAAAGAAGATGAAGAGGTGAGATGATGGTAGAATGATAGAATGATAAAACCAAACTTAGAGTGGTGCTCTGATAACAAATGACGCGAGTCTCCCAAGGATGATGCACTCTAAGGTGGTGAATGGATAGGCTTCGCGTCCAAGAAACCGTAAAGTCTCAGAGATCAAAGGTTGTGGAGCGAATGGTCGCAAAGAAGTTGAGGAAGGCTTCTGATTTACTGATGGATCGTAGGGAGCGTCAAAGGCTGCGGAAGACCTTTGGTATACCCGACTCAATGCCCTAGGATATGTAGCACCTAGACGACAAAGAGGTTTCGATCAAGGATATTACGCACCATGATCGGATCAATGGATATTACACACCATTGACAAAGAATAATGAGTTAACCAGTCAAAAAGGTTCCAAAAATTACAAAAGGCTTCTTTTTATTCCTTGCACGAAATGGTGCTTAAATATATTACAAATGTGTTAAAAACTAGGATAAATGTGGTGGAAAACAAGGCCACTCGAAATTAGAACAAATACGAAAGACTTAGACTTATTAAAGATAGTTTGAATCACTCTTCAACTCTAAGTGACTCTTGATCTGATTAAATCCGACTGGGCCTTGTCGAATTGACAATTGGGATTCTGAATTAGCTTCTCTGTTGGACCAATATTGTAGAACAATTCGGTTTGTGGCATAATTTCATCTGGTCTGATCAGAATCCTTCATTGAATGCTCGAAGGTCTCCATTCGCTTAAGCTTGAAAACACCCAATTTGTAAATGGCATAACTCCTTCATATGAACTCGGTTTGATCTGATTCTTCTTCGAGGAGCTTTTTAATTGAGCTGAGATCATTTTCCAAGTGGTTGGAGGCATATTAGCCTTGTGGTTGAGAAGATATGTTCCGAACACTGAACGTGTATCTTTGATGCTTCCCATGATTGTATCATCCCCTCCCTCTTGAAAAAAGATTTGTCCTCAAATCTGGCTCTTGTCAAATAAAAACTATACCCAATGCAATTTCTCCTTTTTTTTTAAACAAAAACAAATAACAACAGAAACAGAAGATGGAAGAGGAGAAGATGAATGAAAGAAGATGAAGAGGTGGGATGATGGTAGAATGATAGAATGATAAAACCAAACTTAGAGTGGTGCTCTGATACCAAATGACGTGAGTCTCCCAAGGATGATGCACTCTAAGGTGGTGAATGGATAGGCTTTGCATCCAAGAAACCGTGAAGTCTCAGAGATCAAAGGTTGTGGAGCGAAAGGTCGCACAGAAGTTGCGGAAGGCTTCTGATTTACCGATGGATCGTAGGGAGCGTCAAAGGCTGCGGAAGACCTTTGGTATACCCGACTCAATGCCCTAGGATATGACGCACCTAGACGACAAAGAGGTTTCGATCAAGGATATTACGTACCATGATCAGATCAATGGATATTACACACCATTGACAAAGAACAATGAGTTAACCACTCAAAAAGGTTCCAAAAATAACAAAAGGCTTCTTTTTATTCCTTGCACGAAATGGTACTTAAATAGATTAAAAATGTGTTAAAAACTAGGATAAATGTGGTGGAAAACAAGGCCACTCGAAATTAGAACAAAGACCAAAGACTTAGACTTATTAAAGATAGTTTCAATGACTCTTCAACTCTAAGTGACTCTTGATCTGATTAAATCCGACTGGGCCTTGTCGAATTGGCAATTGGGCTTCTGAATTAGCTTCTCTGTTGGACCAAGATTGTAGAACAATTCGGTTTGTGGCCTAATTCCATCTGGTCTGATCAGAATCTTTCATTGAATGCTCGGAGGTCTCCATTCGCGTAAGCTGGAAAACACCCAACTTGGAAATGGCATAACTCCTTCATATTAACTCAGTTTGATCTGATTCTTCTTCGTGGAGCTTTTTAATTGAGCTGCGAACATTTTCCAAGTGGTTTGATGCAAATTAGCCTTGTGGTTGAGAAGATATGATCCGAACACTGAACGTGTATCTTTGATGCTTCCCATGATTGTATCATCCCCTACCTCTTGAAAAAAGATTTGTCCTCAAATCTGGCTCTTGTCAAATAAAAACTATACCCAATGCAATTTCTCCTTTTTTTTGTTTTTAAACAAAAACAAACAACAACAGAAACAGAAGATGGAAGAAGATGAAGAGGTGAGATGATGGTAGTAAGATAGAATGATAAAACCAAACCTAGAGTGGAGCTCTGATACCAAATGACGCGAGTCTCCCAAGGATGATGCAGTCTAAGGTGGTGAATGGATAGGCTTTGCATCCAAGAAACCGTAAAGTCTCAGAGATCAAAGGTCGTGGAGCGAATGGTCGCACAGAAGTTGCGGAAGGCTTCTGATTTACCGATGGATCGTAGGGAGCGTCAAAGGCTGCGGATATGACGCACCTAGA